>APFE031215683.1:1663-177280 GCA_000404065.3 Pinus taeda
TCATAGGGGCTGCCAAAGCCATGTTACATGATCAGGGGTTGCCATTGTTTTTGTGGGCAGAGGCCTGCAACACAGTTGTTTACTTGCAGAACAGGAGTCTGCATCTTGCCTTGGGGCACATGACTCCGGAGGAGGCTTTCTCTGGGAAGAAGCCTGATATTGGTCATCTTCATATCTTTGGATGCATTACATACTCCTATATACCCAGGGAGAAGAGGACCAAACTAGAGCCCACCGCAGAGAAGGGTATCTTTGTGGGCTACAGTGAGACCTTAAAGGCCTTTCGGATTTACATTCCTGCACAGAGGAGAGTTGTTGTCAGACGGGATGTGAAGTTCGAGGAGGACAGGGCCTTTAGGAGATCACGGGAGTTGGAGTATCTGGATCAGCCAGACCCTCAGCAGCAGTTGAGTCAGTCGCAGGGATCCAGTGGGTAGGGATCAAGAGGATCAGGAGGTACATCTATGAGGATGTCAGGTCCGTCAGTGAGCAGTGGCTCACCGAGCCAGAAGGGTGGTGCTCCGAGCAGTTCACTAGGGAGTCCACTGATGGACAGTTCACACGGTACCTCAGCTTCTACAGGTTCAGGTGCATGCAGGAGGACAGCAAACAGGCAGTCAGGAGTTCAGGCTACTGATGGTGATGAGGAGGAGGAGTTTCATTCTCCCATGGGAGAAGCATACTCAGGGAAGAGGAAGCCCAAGTGGCTTCAGGACACCTTGAGAGATGCCACATCTGTTGCTGAGCCGAAGAGGCTGGTCAGAGAGAGTAGACCACCTGAGAGGTTTGTAGCTATATGGCAATGGCTACCAGCATCCTTGACTCTGAGCCTTCTAGCTATGAGGAGGCAGCTAGCCAGCAGGTCTGGAGAGAGGCCATGCAGGAGGAGTATTCTTCTATCATGAAGAATGATGTTTGGGAGGTAGTGCCGAGGCCTGAGGGCAAGTCCGTGGTTACTTCCATATGGCTTTACAAGGTAAAGCATGCTGCAGATGGCAGCATTGAGAAATTCAAAGCGAGGTTTGTGGCTAGAGGGTTCTCCCAGGTAAAGGGAGTTGATTATGAGGAGACCTTCGCTCCCGTGGCTCGATATACTTCGATCCGCTCCATTATATCGATAGCAGCAGAGATGGGTTGGAAGATCCACCAGATGGATGTGAAGACTGTATTTCTCAATGGCTTCATACAGGAGGAGGTGTACATTGAGCAGCCACAGGGCTTTGAGGTGCATGGGAAGGAGTTCCATGTGTGCAGACTGAAGAAGGCCCTTTATGGCCTGAAACAAGCTCCCAGAGCTTGGTACTCCAGGATAGATACATACTTGCAGGGTATGGGTTTCACAAAGAGTGAGGCAGATCCAAACCTTTACTATATTGTGATAGGTGAGGAGCCTCTCATTCTGGTGCTGTATGTGGATGAGTTGGTCATTACAAGTGCAGAGAGACTCATAGAGCACTGGAAGAGAGATCTTGCGGCGGAGTTTGAGATGAAGGACATCGGCTTGATGCATTACTTTTTGGGTTTGGAGGTGTGGTAGGAGGAGGGGCATTTATTCCTGGGGCAGGGGAAGTATATTGTGGACATCCTTGGCAGATTTCACATGGAGGATTGTAAACCCATGTCGACACCGATGATCAACAACTGGAAGAAGCTTCATGCTTTGGATTCCGAGTTGGTGGATCCCACATTGTAGAGGTCGCTGATTGGTTCCTTGATGTATTTGGTCAACACTAAACCAGATATTTGTTTTGCAGTCAACACAATGAGTCAGTTTATGTGTGAGCCTAGGAAGGTTCACTGGGTGGCTGCAAAACACATTTTGTGATACTTGCAGGGGACAATGGATTATGGTCTGGGCTACAGGCAGGGGGATGGAGTGAGATTGACAGGTTATACTGATTCTGATTGGGCAGGTTGTGCTTCTGATAGGAAGAGCACTTGAGGGTGTTGTTTTGGGTTGGGTTCGGCAGTAGTGTCATGGTTCAACTGGAAGCAGCAGCAATAGCATTGAGTTCAACGGAAGCAGAGTATATGGCAGCCAGCCTAGTTAGTTGTGAGGCCATCTGGCTTCGCAAGATGTTGTTTGGCTTATTTGGTCAGCCATTGAGACCTTCAGTGATTTACTGTGATAATCAGAGTTGCATTAAACTCACGGAGAATCCAGTATTTCATGACAGGTCAAAGCATATTGGGATCATATATCATTTCATCAGAGACTATGTTCAAAAGGGAGTTGTGAAGCTTGAGTATATTTCCACTGATGAGCAGGTAGCAGAAATTCTTACCAAAGCCTTACCACGGAGCAAGCATGCTTACTTCAGAGACAAGATGGGTGTGGTGAGGAACACCTTCCTCAGTAAGAGGGAGTGTTGAAATTTGGTACCGGAGGTTAGGTGGTTCCCTTAGGCTTTGATCTTTGGCCTAGGGAAAAGTGTCCAAAAGATTTTAATTTTTCTCCTAAAGTGACTTTATAATTTTTATAAAGTTAAAATCTAATTTAAAAGTGACTTTAAGTGATAAAGTTACTAAGTCTAATTTTAAAGTGACTTTTATAAAGTCAATGAAAAATTAGAAAGGAAAAGTGACTTTGGAAATAAATGACTAAGTGGGTCTTTATTAAAGTGGGGTGAATTAAAAAATAGAAAGTGAGATTTAAATGTGCATTTAATCTCAGCCATTGATCTAAATCTATCTCAGCCATTGGATTTAGGGATCACCCAAAAGTCATTTAGGGTTGGGTTAAAGGAGGAAAAGATCATTCATTCTTTCATGAGCAGATTGGGAGAAGGAAAGCAAGAGAGCAAGAGAGATTTCTGGACAGGAAGGAGAGAGGCAACAGTTTGGCACACATACCAGGCAGCTCTTCAGCAAATCAAAACAGCAAAAAGAACAAGCATACAGCTGAAAGAACCAGCAATAAAAGGCAGATTTTTGTTGAGCAAACAGCAAAATGAAGATTTGTTTTTGCACAGAAATTGAGGCAGTTGATTTTCTGCACAAAAATCGAGGTTCGTACAGCCTGTTCGTACCGTCCGTACAGCGTGTCTGTATTGTCCGTACAGCCATCTGTACCGTCTATACGGCCGTCTGTACCGTCCGTACAGTTGTCGTGCAGCATTGTGTTGCTGTTTGGAAATTTCCAGTGTGCTGTGAGGCTCAGAAATCGAGATAAGTTGGAAATTTGTTCGCTGATTTTTGCTGATTTTTGTTGATTTTCGTTGAAATTTCTCACTGTAAAAAGGCATTTTCCAGAAATAAAGAAGAGCTCTCAAACTAGTTTTCCCCAAGAGTTGTAGTGGGGTTTTTCCAAGGTCACGTTGACCAAAAATATCAGTGTTTTAATGTGTTTTAATGGTTGTTTATTATTGCTGATTTTCTGTAAATTTTCCAGAATTTGTGTTTTCAGCAAATTTATTTTTTTCCAGCCTGTTGAATGTATGTTTATGGGAAAGGGCATTTAACTACATGGGAGAAATAAGGAAAAACTGAAAACCGGGGTGGGAAAATAGAAATTTTTACAGAAAATGAGTTTTGAGGCCTCATGAACCTTAAGTGAAAAGGAGTTGATTTTGAGAGATTTTCAGGGAGGAATATTTTGCACACTGTTTGAAGCCATTTTGGTTTTTTTTCAAAGGGTTTTTTGGCTTATTTTAGAAGAATTTTTGGCACATTTTTTAAGGTTTTTTGCCTTGGTTAGAAGGTTGATTGTAGACTTGTTCTTAAGGGTTGAATTCATTCCCCTTTGAAGGTCGAATTTCAAATATGTGTAGAGGATTGAATTCTAGTGTGGAACATTGAGTTGAACTCGTTCATGTTTTAAGGCTTAAATCATGGTGTGTTTGAATATCTAACATTGTCCTCTATTGAGGAGGTCGAAACCTATGAAGGAAGCAGAATTCTAGAGGTCGAGTTCAATGATCATTTGTTAAGGGATGTGTTGTGTTTAGGAAGTCGAGTGCCTATATGAAGGATAGAGGAGCAGCAGCCAAAATGATAGACTTTCTTTGACTAAGATTGACTCTTGTATATGCTTTGGTGTTGATAAATCAAGGAGTTGGTGCTTCCTTTCAGTTGGTATTCATAAACCAAGGAGTTGGTACTTCCTTAAGTTGGTGTTAATAAATTTGTATGCACTCTTTATATATACTAAGAAAACCATTATGTGGTTTCTACGTAAAAATCTCTTTGTTTTGTATATTTATTTGCTTTACTTTATACCTTTGTATGCATTTACGAGTTTTTGAAATTAAAAATTGTTCATATTGATTCACCCGGCCCCCATCCCACAATATTGTTGAATATTCCAACACTTGTATCGACATTCCTACTTTCACACTCTTTGGAACGGAATGTGAGATCATACCTTGGTTATGGATACATGTAAAGCTTATTGTTAAATGGTACACTTCCAGGTTGAAAATGAATAACATGGTCATCATCTCGAGCAAGTGGAAGACAGTTAAGCATTTCTCCAAATATATTGGAGTTATTGTTTATAACTTTTTAAAGATCCACTAAATTAGAGAATATAGATGTTTGAACATCTAATGAACACAATTGTGCAATTACACCATGGTGTCTCCTTTTTAGCAATTTTGTCAGGCTATTAAAACTTATCACTTTAGAGGGCTTCCTTTTTGGATACCTCTAAAGCTCAATTCCCTTTCCTTTTGAGGAAACTATGATGAAAATATCTTGAAAATTTAGGGTGGTTGTTCCTAATGATTATAACCATTGGGCCCCTAATACAAAATCAACACCATTACACTATGGCACTTCCTTGAACAAATCATCAAACCTCCATCTGCGATCATTACTTGAAATTATGGTGTTGGAGATACAAAGAAGTTAAAATGTTTTTCCTATTTGTAATTGATGAAGTTATGAATACTACTTGAATCAATCAACATTTTTACCCTTTTCTTTTAGACATATCCTTCTATCTTAAGAGTTTGTAGAGTACAGAAAGCTAGCCAATGCATGACAAGATATTGTTTTAGTAGTCCCTTCTAGTTCTAGATCTTGTGACAAATCTAATTCTTGATCTTCTTCATTTTCATAGCCTATGTAGAATAATTCTTCTCACTACATTTATGCCCCTTACCATACCTATTGCCACAGTTGAAACATAGTTTCTTTACTCATACTTCATCCATTTGTTGAGGTGTCAACTTTATTGGTTTAGGATAGAGAGCATGACGTTCTCTATAGTTATTAGTGGCCGATTTTCTAATAGCCATATTTTTACTTTCAATTTTCATTGCTAGGCTAAAAGCATGCTCTAGGGATTAGATTCAAAGAGATGCACCTCATGTTGAATGTTTTCCTTTAAAGTCCCATAAAGAAGTCTAACAAATTATCCTCTAAAATGTTCTTCACCCTAAAACTCAAATTTTGGAATTCTTAAATGTGTTCTATAATTTGGATCTTTCTACCAAAAATTTACCATTTGAATATAGAACGTATTGATTCTAATATCTCCATATCAATTCCTTTGTAAAAACAAACCAAAATACAATAAAATCGTTTTTCCTTTCACAAAGTCAGTGATAGCATATAAATTGATCTTTCTCCAAATACATGGATGTCATGTTTACCTTTTGTAAGGTTATCAATTGGTGCAAATCAAAGTATTGCCCCATTTGAAATATCCATGTAGTTGTTCCTTGGTATTGACTTGAAGCCTTAATCGTGTGGATCTTGAAGTGAAAAATCATGATTATGGTTATGTGATTCACTATTTATGTGCTCCAATTGTGATAAAATACACCAAGTGAGCTATTTAGGGTTCATAATATTTAAAGGCATAGGGTTGTAATAAAATACACCATGTATCATATGTTATGAACCTTGTGCCTTTAAATGTTATGAACCCTAAATAGCTCACTTGGTGTATTTTATCACAATTGGAAAGCACAAATAGTGAATCATAGAACCATACAAATACAAGGTCACATTATGAGCTCTCCAAATATTACAAATATGAGGTTTTTGGTTTCATTTTCAGCAAAGCTTTTGCTAAAAACAAGTCATGCATGAAATACTTATCAAAACATAGGATCGTACCGGAAACTTATGAATGATTGTATGGACATAGAAAAATTAGACCACGTAGCCTAAGAAATTGTGCCTACCCTCGAGAATAAAGTTACAAGACCGTATTAAGATGGAAAAGGATCAGCCCCTAATGATAGAATTCAAGAGACGTCAAAGTCTATTGTATCTGAAGATGCGTTATCCCCATCCCAAAAAAACAACCCTCAAGAATAAAGTTACAAGACCGCATTAAGATGGAAAAGGATCAGCCCCTAATGATAGAATTCAAGAGACGTCAAAGTCTATTGTATCTGAAGATGCGTTATCCCCATCCCAAAAAAACAAAGAGACTTATTGGCTAGTTTGAATAGCCATATGAGATGCCATTTTCCCTCCCAAGATTATTGTGTTACCAATAGGGATTTGTGTTTGTTAATCAAATTGTGCACTTTCAAAAGAAACATCCATCCTACTGAAACACTAATAACCATATCGATTGTGCCTATGATTTCCATCATTATTGGTAACTTGATTGTATTACAAAACATTTTCAAGCTACAAATACGAGGATTTCATGTTTACTCTTTTGGCCAGTGGCCCACACCCAAAAAGGCTTGCATTTCCTTTTGGCGTCAACCTCTTTTTGTTGAATGGTCATTGCGAAGACCTAATTGTTAATCTTGTGCTCAAGGGTCATATTTCCCGTAATCTAGGACCAACCCAAAATTTTGTGAAGATACCATAAGTCTAAGTTGCATATATAACAAAAAAATTCAACCACTCGAAAAATAAAATTGATTCTCTAGGAGGCTCGCAAGGCATGGAGAAAATGGTAACAAGGTGTTTTGTTAAGGCACACTATGGAGTAAAGATCACCGGTTCAAAACTACTTGGGCAAAAATCCAGCCATGTTAAGCATTGGTGCAACCCAAGCCAAGTGCGATTCTCAAATGATTTTGATGGCTTAGATGTTCCACTCGGAAAATAAAATTGATTGTCTAGGAAGCTCGCAAGGCATGGAGAAAATGGTAACAAGGTGTTTTGTTAAGGCACTCTATGGAGTAAAGATCGCCGGTTTGAAACTACTTGGGCAAAATTCCAACCATGCTAAGGGTTGGTGCAACCCAAGCCAAGTGTGATTCTCAAGTGATTTTGATGGCTTAGATGTTGACGCAATGTGGATACTCAAGCCACATTTTAGTCATGTCAGTAATCTCAAGACTAACATAAACTAACAAACAAACAAAAATTGATTGTCTAAGAGAACCATCTGAGAAGTGCAATAACACGGCAATGCTCTGAGCCTCTGACCAACTTATTGCCAATCTCCCTATTGCAAAGAGCAACAGCGACTTGAGAAATGAAAAGTACGTAGCTAGATTCTAGCTTAACTCAAACTAGACAGATAGTTGAAGTGATAGTTTACCAGATAATTAAATTCACCCTAGACTTATATCCAAACAAAGCAACAAGTAAGAGTTAGGTATTCAATCCTTAGAAGTTCGATGCATACTTTGTTGGTAACAATGGCTAGGTAACTAGACAAGTCATGAATGTGCTAGCTTATTATATAATTACCTTCACTCCACACAATTAAGTACCCAATACAAAGTAACAAGTATGACTTTGAGAATTCAGTGCCTAGAAGAGTTATGTATAAACTATCAGTAAAGAAAAGCTAGATGAAATGACAGATTGAATTGATGTCATTGCCAATATTGCTTTTTTTGCGTCAAGAATTCCTGAAGAAACCCACTAGGTAATTATCCTAGTTCGAAGGATGGTAGACAAGGTAAACCAAATCCATTAGAGCTCAAAGCCAAATCAATTGTCATCAATTGACTCAAAAATAGAGGAAGCGCGTCACAAAGTGGGCTTTGAACTGTTGCAGAGAAGGATAACAAGTTTCCTGTCAGCCACTTGAACTAAACCCAATTGAGAAACTATAAAGTTTCCGTTGCTTACTTGAACTAAACCCAATTGAGAAACTATAAAGTTCCCTTTTCTTACATTCTACTTGGCATGGCAGGACAATTTATACAAACAGCAAATCACAATCCTATATTTCCAAGAAATTGCTAAATTTTCAATGGACATTCTTCTATTCATGAAAGAGAAGGCTTTCTCATTTGTGCAGCAATGATATCATAATTTATAATTTACATTAAGATTATTTGATCATAATAATCCATCAGAAAGATCCTGAAAAAGACGTATGTATTCTCATAAGAAAATACACTATACACATAAAAGGTCCTCGATGTATCTCTGCTGTATAATAATGTGGTCTCGACTTCAGCAGCAATCAAATCAAGTAATTTCTTTGAAGACATGCTTTAATAATTCTTGTTCTTGTTTCAATGTGAGATGGAATTCTAGCGGACATTAATCCAAAATACAAATGCACCTTTATCGATAAGGAAAGCTACAATTATTTTCGCTTTGCTTTAGTAACCATTATTGAACCTGAAATTCTCATCTCAACTTATTTCCATTTGAGGATGAAACTTAACTTGAACACAGGCTTGTTTCCATTTGAGGATGCAACTTGAACACAAACTGTGTATTGCTATGAGCTGCGTTTTTAACATCTAAAACATCCAAATTATCAATTCCATAACAAAAGTGCAACTAATACTAGGTCGAATTCCCCCCGAAAAAAGAATCAATGTTATGCCACTCCCAAGATGTTCATGGGGAAAAAGGTAACCTTATGACCTCCAAACAATGATATAATCAGAAGCATTTCTCACAAAAACATAAAATATGCCCAAAATTGTGCGTTTGTCATGGTAAACGCATTATTTAGCATGCTATAATGACAAGGGAATTGACAAAACTTTATTAATATTTCATTATGAAATATTCCCAACATATTATTTTAAAATACTAAAGAAATAACATATTCATTTTAGCATGTTTAAACTATAAATTCACTTTATAATGCACTTGTCTCTCTTGAAAGTTCAAACAACAAAACCAAATGAAGGAATAGACCCCAAGTGATAATGAAAGGCAACCAATGTTTTAGGGCATGAAAGTCAAAACACTACATAGCTTGGGAAATACTGGGCAAAATGGAACATGCATGTCTGAG
Source organism: Pinus taeda (assembly GCA_000404065.3). Lineage (NCBI taxonomy): Eukaryota > Viridiplantae > Streptophyta > Pinopsida > Pinales > Pinaceae > Pinus > Pinus taeda. Next base: position 10,797 of record APFE031215683.1, read on the forward strand.
ATGCATTTCCTGATGTCGCAGTGACACTGCAAAACAAATAGCGACAAACAGTTCAAACCAAGAGACAAACAATTCGCAAAATACGAGTTGTGCAATTAACCCAACTATTCATTGTTTCTAGGATACATATCCCAGTTATTCATTGTTTCCTAGATATGCATCCCAATTATTCACTTTCCACTGCCCAGGATACAATAATCTCTCACCCATCAGAACTAAATTCTCATTTTGACAAATATCCTCTCAATATCGCTGGTATTTAGAATTTCAAGGCAGTTCACTAATAAAAATTAACAGAATGCTGTAATTTTATAAAAATAGAAGACCCCTTTAAGTCAACAATTATTAACAATCCAAAGATCATAATGATAATGAATATTTTTGACAAATAATATAAAATCCCAGGTATAAAGCCCATTTAACTCATACACTTATTTGACAGGAGTTGAATCCAAGCATTGCTTCTTGATATTGATGAACATAATAAAATGGTAAACAAGCTTAACAATTTATAAAAGCATGTTTATTCAGTATGAAAAATTTTCACATATTATGACAAGCATGCCCCTTTTTATCTAAACAGCAGACCATGTGCAACTTACCTTGACCTATTCAACTGGCATTATAACTGTAATAGGTAGAATTATATCGCATAATTTGCATGCAATCTAACCAAATATCAAGAAACTAGGCCACCTTCAACAAACTTCAAGCAACAAAAGGTTGGTAGCATACAAGGCTCTTGCAATGTGGATTTTGCATCAGTTAAAATTTTAATTGCCTTTGTTAACCATGGTTAAATCGCACTACAACACAAGTAATATTATCTGCACTGCCTTTTCGATATGCTTCCTCTGTAAGCTTTTTTGCAGCTAATTCTGGATCCTCAGTAGACTGAATCATTGCAACTGCATCCTGTAGATATGACCACTAGTAATCAAAAAAATGATCCAACAGAAAGAAAAGAAAATAAATCACGTGCCTTTAAAAATGTTCAAATAGTTTTTCCACAACTTGGAAGAATCTTTAGCACAAACCTGGTTAGAAACAACATCCCACAATCCATCACTCGCAAGAATAAGAAATTCAACATTTTCATCAGCGACCTCTTCCTGTTGATGCATATTAAAAGCTTATCCAGTTAGTCAGATAAGGATCATATATGGCACAGAGCAATATGGTTCATCTAAGATGACCTACACATGCTGATAAAAGTTCATTAGAATAGAAAATGCCATCTTCTAGGTAGTAATACGGGATCAAAACACAAAACAGAAAAAACATCAAAAAGAAAATCACAATATCACAACCTGTGAGAAACAACATTCTGTTGTACAGTGACATGATTAGCAAAATTTAATCAGATGTTTAAAAGTATATGTTAGCTTTTTCTTAATAAAAAAATAGTCGTAAAAGAAGACAGCGTCAGAGTGTCTCAAAAAAAAACAAACAAACACATCAAAAAGAGGATCACAAATTCACAACCTGTGACAAACAACAATCTGTTGTACAGTAAGATGATTAGCAAAATTTAATCAGACGAACTCTTTTATAGCATGTTTAAATGTACATGTTATTTTTTTATAATAAAATAGTCTAAAAAGAAGACAATGCAGAGTGTCCCAAAGACAGCAAACATTTGCAAACATCGTGACTCCCACTCATGCTCAGAATTAGACTTTCTGAAGACTGATGAAAAACTCCAGTAGAAAGACTCTATGATCTTGGAACCACCAAGACAATTGACACTTTAATGTGAGCCAGAGATGTGGCAAGGAGAGGAAATCTAAAACAGTTTAAACAGACATCCTAAAAACAGCCAAGCTAAAAGATACTAAGAACTTTCTCATGGAAAAGTCACAAGATGGTATTTTCAATAACTTTAAGCCTATATGTATACTTGAAAAGAAGAATGCACATTTTCTTGCAAAAAAGGTATGGAGGGCCTTTCAGGTGAATGCCTCTCTAGCCAAATGGCAACTTATGCAGCCAACAAAGGAATCTCTAGAGTTGCAAATTACAAGTGACACTCAGATGGGAGTTCTTTATCCTGAACCTCTACCCCTGCTGGCTCCTTCTCATGAGACCTCCTAAAGGTCCTGCCCTTGTGTATCCAAGTGATCAGAAGTTCAATCCCCCTGGACATGTCTCACCAGCCGAACTTATAAAAAAAATACAAAACAAAACAAAAACAAAAAAGAACTTTCCTCTATCTTGGAATGTAGACATGGTATGCCTTTGAGACCTCATTGTAGCGCACAAATACGCCCCTTTCTGACAAGGGATCCAGCTTAGTCCTCTTCATTGTAGGAACATGGGCATCCAATGGACTACCGAAGATGCGCAAATCACTCACATCTGGTTTCATTCCTGTAAACATCTCATCAAGAGTCATGTCCTCCAATATCCTGTGAGGACTCCTGTTCTGCACATATATAGTTCTATTGCAGGTCTCCGCCCACAAAAACATAGGGCAATTTCTGATCATTGCCCTTGCTGCCTCCATTATGGTCTTGTTCTTTCTCTCAGAAAAACCCATTCTGCTGAGGGTTGTAAAGTATCGTGAGCTCTTTAATCCCTGCTAACTTGAAAAAATACTAGAAGCCAATTGGAGGTATATTGACCCCCATTATCCGACCTTAGCACCTTAATCTTCTTCCCGTTCTAGTTTTCCACAAGAGCTTTGAACTCTTAAAACCCACTGAAAACCTCACCCTTGGTCTTCAGGAAGTAGATTCATGTCTTCCTGGAAAAATCGTCCATGAGTGTCACAAAGTACAAGGACCCTGTGATCAACTCCACAAAGATAGCACCACAAATGTTTGAGTGCACCAAGCCTAACACTCCCTTAGACCCGATCTCACTGTGAGGAAACATGACCTTGGCTTGCTTGCCAAGCACACACCCTTCACACTCTCCATCCTACTCGACCCTTGCCTCCAAAAAACTTGTAACCATTCTCCATAACATAGGAAGAGCCCTATAGTGTAGGTGTACCATCTTCATGTGCCAAATTTCACTCTGGTTGTCACTCTCATATATGAGAGTCATCACCGACTATCCTCTCAACAGATAGATATTTTTCTCCCTTCTCCCAATTACTTGCTTCTCGCTACGATAAGTTCCTTTCAGCCCAACAACCACTTCTCCCATGAAGCTGACTTCTAGTCTTCTGTCTTCTATGGCCAAAATTGGAAGGAACTCCAAACCCAGTACAAACAACACTTCATTCACCTCCATGATACCACCTGAGTCCATCTAAAACTCAAAGTTGCCAAAGATTTCTACTGCATACTTGGCATTATCACCAAGCTCTACATGTATATCCCTAAGCTCCTATGTAGCTCGGATAGGTGTTCTAGTCTCGGGTGGTGCCAGTGAAGCTAGGAACAAAAAAGTGGAAAAATATCTCCAAGCCCAAGTTATTCTTTTGAATGGAAATCTTTTAATTAAATTAATTAATAAGTTTTTAATTATTTTCCTAGGTTTTAACTTAAGGAAATAGATTAATTAATTAGTAATAATTGAGACATGGTCGATTTTCCTCTAGAGACTTCTAGTAAAGTTTCTAAGTGATCTTAGTCATCGTTTAGATCATTTCAAATCTAGATCATAGTCATTGATTTCTCAACGAGAGATTCTAAAGGAACTCGATGGGTAGTCTTGGAAATCAATTCGTTGCAATTTAGAGGGTGCAGTGATAGCGTGGGGTTTGACACTAGTGAGAGTTTCAACAACAATTGAAGCAGAGAATATTTCTGAAGTTTTTTTCATTAGTATTCTTCTAGTTTCTGAGATCTAGAGGAGGAATTCTCCCAATGATTTTTTGCAAACATGGAGGCTTTGTTCTTAAGGTCGTCAAGGTTCCAATATAGGTCGAGTTTTCTCTAAGAGAGGCTAAGATTCCTTGTGGAGGCCAATAATGCCAAGAGGAGGTCGTACAGATAGCTAGGAGGATCGTACGAGTTGCCAGCATGACCAAGAGGCTAATTCCATCCAAGTCATGATCATCATAGTGCCAAAGGAGCCACACATGTGAGGCCATACAAGCCATATTTGCCAGGAGAGGTTGTGTCGGGTTGCAGAGGGAGGTCGTGAGCCTTCCAATGATCAAATCGACTTGTGGAGGTGAAGAAATATTTTGCTAAAGCTTTATCGGGGTTTAGCAAGCAATATTGTAATATTCATCAATTGCAAAAAAAAATTGAAGATTAATAAAACTCTCATACCTGAAGAACTGATTTTCACTTCGGGGTTTTTCCAAGGACGTTTTTTCCAAAAATATTGCATCCATTTTGTGATTGTTTTTCTATCAAAGTTTCCGCAGTTTATTTTTGTGAATATTGCAATCATGTTTTAATTCAATATTTGCAGTTTATTAATTTTGCTCATAATTAAATATATTGGATAATTAATTGTTGATTGCAATAAGCGATATTTTTATCGATTTTTCACACTTCCCTGATCATGCAGGTGAAAATATCTTGACGAGATGCTCCACTATCCACAAACCAAACACCTCCTGTGACGGTTCCAGCAAAGCATGACACAAAAGCAAAGTTCTTCTCAAAATTCTCAATCATCTCATCCATCTATATAGTGGTTATCGTGGTTGTCTTTCCCTTACCCTTCTTGTTTGGGCACTGACTAGCAAAATGCCCAAACTTGTGACATGCAAAGCACTTGACTTTGCTCATGTCCTTCTCCTTTTTACATTGTGAAGGCCCTCCTCAACTCTAGTTTTGTTCGACTTTCCCTTTGCCCTTTTTCACTTGTGTAGCAAGAGCAAGCTCATCTTTCTCCTCAGTACCCTTTCGTTGTCCTCCAGTCAATGAGTTCTCCTAGATCTCCTTTTGAATGAAGTCATCCCACAACTGGCCCTAATCAGGAAGTTATTTCCTAACAAGGATTCCATCCACAAAGGTAGTCCAATGCTTAATGCAACCCTTCAAAACAACCTTTACCAACTCTGAATCAATCACAATTTTCCTAACAGCCACAAGTTCATCACGAGCTTGGTTGAATCCTCATGAAGTAAGATGTTACAGCCTCTGATATGTTCATCTTGATGGTGTTTAATTTCTCATGCAACACCATCTTCCTGCTTTCGTTTGTGCTTTGATAAAGACTGATAACGTTTTGCGTCCTTCCCTGATATGTGAGCAACTATATGATATCTATCACACCATCCAAAATTATACACCTTGCTTTCATATCCTTGAGATTGTGCTCCGCTGCAAGGTTTGGGTCAGAAGGAACCTGAATGTCTGTGTTCACCAGATACCACAAACCATTCATTTTTAGAATCATAGTAATTCATTCCTTCCAGAGACTAAAGTTAACAACCGCAACCAACCTATTTTCATATCATAAAGTACTCAATGATGCCATCTTCACAAATCGACCTTGGACACAAAAACCCCAGCTGCAAAGTTAAAAATAATTATGTTTCCATAAAACTCGTTGCTACAAACTTAGGGATCTCAAATATCTCTCTCAAAGTTATCTAGAAACCTTATATACCATGTTAAATCTCGTAATACTAGCCCAGATTTATTTTCTCAAAACAATTATTTATTGCCAAAAACTTATAAATTCCCAACAATTATTAACAAAATAAATTATGAATTATCCAAAAATAAAAGCATTGGTATTTTAACCTCTAGAAATACATGCAGCGGAAATAAAAAAATTCAGAGAGATCAATCACATTGCAACTAATAAATAATTCACCCACAACAATTTTTTGTCATTTATTCATCTCAAAAATCAAGGTTTTCAACCCACAGAGAATTCGCTAGAACCTATAACTCGGCCCCCACCAAATGAATTCAGCCCAAGGAATTCGCCCACCTAGAAATCGACTTCTAAAGGAATTTTCCCACCAGGAAATTGACTTCTAAAGGAATTCGGCCTGGAAAAATTTGTCCCAATCAATCTGCTAGAAAATCAACCCTACGCCTTCCCTACGAGTTGCCATTATGCCTCAGGAAATCTGGCCTCCAAGAAATTGACTTCTCCAATTAAATCGAGCTCTCTTTCTCTTCAACAACTCGGCCCTACAATCACCACAACTCAGCTGCCTGGATACATCCTTGAATCCTCTTGTACTTCTCCTCTGTGCTTTAGCCTACTGAGCCACTCGCAATAAAGAAAATCGCTTTCCCTTGTTGTGTCTCCTCTCTTGTGTCTTCACTTCTTTGCTAGGCTTCTTTCATAATATTCACTAAGCCCAAATCCCTAACCCTAATCTCCCTTCTAGAAGATTACTTTTAAGTCACTTTAATTAAATTATTTACCCTTAAAAATGACTTAATAGTCTAAAATAATTAATTGACTTAAATTACTATACTTTTACTAAGTTAGACTTAGGAAAGAAGACATAAATCACTTACTCCACCAAGAAAGAACCTAAAAAGGCAATAAATCATCTTCTACATGCTAAGTTACCAAGCCTATGCAAAAGACCTTTCGAAGCTACCACAAGATTTAACAAAAGCAAGCTTAGACAATGATAAAAGTCAATGGGATACACATACCTCTTTGGGTCTTATGGCTATATACCTTTGTTAAGATAATTTTGGGAGTACAACTTCTAATATTCACCTAGAAAATATATCTTAGGAAACAACAAAATGATCTCATTTTATAATCATGACACCGAACTTATTAGTGTGAACACTAATGAGGAAAGGAAACTTAGGCAAATTTTTCAATCTTTACCCCAGTAAGGAGAATGTTGAAATTCTAATGTTCTACGCTGAAACAATTACCTATTCCAAAAACTTCTTTTTGTTGTAATATTAGTAAAGAAATTGTAGATAGAACATAAAACAAATGCACAATAGAAGATAGCAAAGAACAAAATGAGACACGGAGAATTTAGGTCCAATGACTAGGGGAAAACACAAACATATTCTTCTTCTATTAGATATCAATTGTTCAGTAGAGATACAAAGTACAATGAGAAATCAAGAGAATGAGTAAGTTCACCCGAATCTGAACAAGTTGTAGCATGAAGATCACTAGTAGAAATAGCAGATGCAAACAATGAATCAACCTTCCCTTCAACTGAATCAGCACTGAATCAACCTTGGCTCACCAAGTTTTGCTCTTACTCTCCAAGACTCAAGTCTCTCTCTCTCTCTCACAATCTTCTTCAAGTCTCTCCAACTCTCTCTCTCTCTCTCTCAAGTTTGAATTCTTCTTTCACAATGCACATGTAGTAGTAGAAGATGAAAAGACATGAGACACATATATGGGAGAAGCAACAAATTCTCGTCATAAAGGAGGAGCAATACACATGCCTTGAGGAAGAGTAACATACGCCATTTAGGGTAGTGTAACACATGCCATTAAGGAGAGAAACACATGCCTTAGTAACATATGCCATTAAGAGAGGAATGTGTGCCTTAGTAACTCATGCCATTAAGAAAGGAACATGTGCCTTAGTAACTTATGCCATCAAGAAATGAACATGTGCCTTAGTAACTTATGCCATTAAGAAAGGAACACATGCCTTAGTAACTTATGCCAATAAGAGAGGTATGCATGCCTTTGTTAAGGAGAGAGTAACATATGCATTAAAGTGAGCGTAAGAGGAAACTTTATGACATGCATTAAATGAGTGTAAGAGGAATATGCCATGTCTTTAATGAGTGTGTAAAAGAGAGTGTAACATATCATTCAGAGAGAGAGAGAGAGTTACTTAGTGCCATGTGAGTCATCAAGAAGACGTGCATAGAGATTGAGGTGATGAAGGTCATGTGACTTGTAATTCCTTTTAATAATAATTTCATAGTATCAAAAAGGATAATAATAAGAATATTAATAATATTGATGATTAAGTCAAGATTGAACTATTAAGATTGATTAATGATAAATTAAGTGATTTTCATTCAACTATACTTGATTACCAATTGATGAAAGGTGAATTACTATGTTTTGAAAATCATACTTGAGATGCTAGACATGACTTTCTATTTTTAGAAAGTCGCTCCAGAATTGTCAGAAAGGAGATTTTATTTAAGGAAATTCATCCCTGAGCTGCCAATTTTCAATACTCCCTCTCAGCTAGGGAGGAATTTCTTTCTGCAACAAAGGTCTTCGCTTTCTCTGCTCATCTTTGCTCTGGAACAATGATGTTTCAATCTATTGAAGAAAAAACATCATAGGGGAGATCCATCTGTCACCCTATATCCACTGATCTTCCCACCTTGACACAGACTTGGGGGGATTACCACTTGTCAACACATGACAAGGATCACACACAACCAAGATTTACCATAAGAGTCAAGTGGTAGAACACTTGCATCCACAGACTTTGGGGGGATTACCACTTGTCAACACATGACAAGGATCGCGCACAACCAAGCTTTACCACACCCATTGGTTAGATGGGTGGCAATCCCAACAAGCCAAGCTTGTGTGTAGGATGCATACTGAGGTATTCTCTTGACAAGTCCCAGACTTGATCGTAGGGGGGATTACCACTTGCCAACACATGACAAGGATCACGCACAACCTACAGTCAAGAGTTTCCTCAACCCCAGGAGCTTTCCTGAGTCCATTCCCAACTTGTGAGCTCAAACAAGAGGAAAGAGCAAAGCTCAGTGTTCTCGATCATCCATGACCGCACCCACCAAAAAGGGTCACATCCGTCAATCCAATTTGCTCTCTAAATACCACGAACTTCCCTTTCGACAAAGGCTTGGTAAGTATGTCAACTATTTGATCATTCGTTGCAATATGATGGAATCTCATTGCTCCTCTCTGCACCATATCCCGAATATAGTGATACTTAATTTCAATGTGCTTGGACATGTCATGGAACACGGATTTTTCACAACTCGAATCCCACTCCTATTGTCACAGTAAAGTACTATTGTATCTAGTACATGCTCAAACAACTCTACAAAGAGCTTACTCATCCATATTGCCTCACATCTAACCATGGTAGTAGCAATGTACTCGGCTTCAATCGTACTAAGTAAGGGCTATCGAATTCTGCTTTTTGCTCATCCAAGATATCATGGCAGATCCCAAGCTAAAGTAGCATCCAAATGTGCTCTTTTTGTCAGCAAAGTTACCAACCAAAACAGCATGAAAGTACCCATGTAGTCTCACATCTCCGACAGTATATCTCAATCCAAGATTGATGGTCCCATGCAGGTATCTCAGCACATGTTTTGCAGCAACCCAGTGTGCACATAATGGCTTAATCATATATCGGCTTCTAGAATTGACCATAAAACATATGCCCGGTATAGTGTTCACTAAGAACATCAATGCCCCAATCAATTGTCAATACTCAAAAGGATTTGTCAAATCAGGACCTACAACTTCACCACATAACTTCTTGCAATTCATTTCCATTGGTGTATTCATGGACTTACATTTTATCATACCAAATCTTTTCAATAGCTTCACAACATATTTTCCTTGAGAAAGGAAAATCTCACCAAGGCTTTGCCATACCTCTAGGCCTAGAAAATAGTGCATCGAATGAAGATCTTTCATTTCAAACTCAGAAGCTAACTCCCACTTACACTGGAAGATAAGAGGTTCTCCACCTATCAAGAATAAGTCATCTACATAAAAATCAAAGGCATATCTTGAACCATTATGAAGTAAAGATTTGGATCGACATTGTAAATTAAGCTTCATCTAGAAGTTATCAATGCAGGCATACCAAGCTCTTAGGGCTTGCTTCAATCCATAGAGAGCTTTCTTCAGTCTACACACGAGTTTTTTGGTCATGTACTTAAAAGCCTTGTGGTTGCTCCACAAATACTTCTTCCTTGAGGAAGTCATGCAAAAAAAAAAACAGTTTTCACATCCATTCGTTGAAGAGTCCATCCCTGGCTACCATCTAGAGCCACAATAGAGCGAATGGTAGTATATCAGGCAACATATGCAAAAACCTCATCATAGTCTATTCCCTCCTTCTGAGAGAAACCCTAGCCACAAATCTAGCTTTATATTTTTTAATATTGTCGTACGCACCATGTTTAATTGTATACAACCATTTAGAAGTCACATATAATTTACCTTGGGCTCTTGGAACTATTTCCCATACATCATTATGTATGATGGCCTCATATTCTTCAACCATTGAATCTTTCCATAGTTTATCTTTCACTGCTTCTTCAAAAGTGCATGGTTTAGCTTGAATAATGTTGCTCGTGGCTACATCGTATCCCTGGAACCGGCATGGTTTCTTTCTTTCTCTGAAGGTTCCTTGGGGGCAGCATGTCTATCAGCATCTTGTAGAGTGTCACGAAACCATAATGGTTTATTTCTAGCAGATGGATCACATGGAGGAGGATCCAAGGGGTCCATGGGCTCCATGGGTTCATCAACAAGATCAAGCTCAGACTCTGGATCTTCTAGAATTTCAAAGGCATCATCTTGTCTATCAACATTAGCAGGAGGAAGAGGAGTGTCCCTTGCCTTTCCAAGCACTGCATCTTCATTAAATGTTACATCCCTACTAAACTCTATAGTTCTTTGACTAGGTACATATATTCTGTAAGCTTTAGATTTTCTACAATAACCAACAAACGTACCTTTCTTAACTAAAGCTTCCAAGTTGTTCCTCTTTTCCTTTGGCACATGAAAGTAGACAAGGCAGCCAAAAATCCTCAAGTGCCCAACCTCGGGCTTTTCACCAGTGAACGCTTCTTCAGAAGTCTTGTTGTTTAAGGCTTGGTGTGGAGATTTATTTTGGACATACACAACAACATTAGCAACTTCTCCCCATAGAAACTTTGATAGCTAGTGAGCATGCAACATAGCTTTTATTTCTTCCATGATAGTTTTGTTCTTTCTTTCAACCACACAATTTTGTTCTGGGTTATATGGTAATGTGCTATGTTTCCTGATTCCAACTTCTTTACAAAAGTCAATCAAATCATTTGAAGTCAACTCTCCTCCATTGTCATATCTGAAGATTTTGATCCACTTTCCAGTTTGTTTTTCTACCAGAGCTTTGAAGTCTTTGAACATGCTAAATGCTTGACTTTCGTTTTTCAAAAAGAAAATCCATGTCTTGCTAGAAAAATGGTCCACAAAGATTATATGACACATGTAGCCACCAAGAGAAGTTACTGGGATAGATCCACATAAATAAGAATGTATAAGATGAAGTACATGACTAGTTTTGCTTTTGCTTGAAGGGAATGGTCTCTTTACATGCTTTCCACTTACACACACTTGGCAGACCCCATCATGATCCACTCTAATCTAAGGCATTCTCGAAACCATCAATGCTTTATAGTGCAGGTGAGCAAACCTTCACTGCCAAAGTTCACATTGATGATTGTTGTCATGAATCAGCGCATGGATTGGTCTTCCATTGACTTTATAAAGACCTTCAAATCTTGATCCCAGAGTGAAAGCATCTCACATGCTAGATTTCTTTGGCCAAGTGAGAAATTTTCCATTTATGAAAGCAATTTTTATTCCTGTCTTCTAAGGCAAATATAGATACAAGATTCTTTTTCAAACTAGGTACATACAAAACTTTTAGAAGAGATATAGTTTTACCTTGATCCAGATGAAAAGAAACAGAACTAGATCCCTTTATAGGATATCTAGAGTTATCTCCAGGAATGATCTTCAAGGTTGTCTCCCTCTCAACCAGATTTGAGAGAACTTTTTTATAACCAACAAAGTGTCTTGAAGCACCACTATCAACCAATGAGTTGTCACAAGAATCTGTAGGAGAGGAACTAGAAAAAGCAAAAACGAGAAAGTATTGAAATTGAATTTCAACAACATTATTATCATACCTTGGGTTCCTTGAACTCTTGAAAGAACAGTAGCTTTCTTTACAAACAACGGGAGCTTCTCTTCTTCTTCTATAATCAGATCTGAAATTGTTGCTACAATTGTTGTAGGTGGATCTTAGTGCTCTTCTATTTTCTGGACAGTCACGAGTATAGTGTTCATGCTTATTGCAATTGTAGCATTGAACTTTTGACAAGTCTTTGTTCCATTTATAGGAATTGTTGGATCTACGAGCAGGTTTTCTTGAAAAGTGATTACCTCTTTTTCCTATCTGCATCTTATCTTAGACAACAAAGGCAATACGTTCTCCCTCTTCATGCTTGGGAATTCTTCATCTAGAAAACATTTTGGCCTCATCTTGACTGCACTTTCCCAAGAGCTCATCAAATGTAGGAAACTTATCATTGTAGCTCATGGTAGTAATAAAACATCCCAGGTAGGAGAAAAACCTCCAAGTGTAATCAGCACCAGCTCTTTATCATATACAATTTCACCAACAGTTGATCCTTGATTTTTGATAAGTATGCTTGAATGGTCTCTACTATGTTCATCTTAATGTCCTAGAGTTGATTCTTTAAAGCAAGGATTTGACTCAAGTTGTTTACTTGATATATTCCAATCAGCTTGTCATACATTTCCTTAGATTTTTTCAACTTGGAGATGTAGGTGATGAGATGGTCTCCAAGAGAATCAAGGATAATCTTCTTAGCGTTGACTTATCTCTTCTTGAATCCGGCAGCATTCAAATTTTCCAATCGTTTTTCTACCTCACCTTCCACATATTCTAGTACATCATGTTCTTCAAGAGTAATATTCAATCTTATCTTCCATGGACCAAAATTCGAAGTAAAATCTCTCTGAAGTAAGATCTCTTTGAAGCAAAATTTATATAGAGTGATAGCTCTAATCTTCTTGGACTTGTCTTCACCAAAGCTCTAATACCGTATTGAAATTATGATGTTCTATGCTGAAATAATTACTTATTCCAAAAACTTCTTTCTACTGCAATATTAGTTAAGCAATTGTAGATAGCATAAACCAAATGCACAATAAAAGACATCCAAGAACAAAATGAGACAGAGAATTTAGGTCCAATGACCAAGGCAAACCCCACAAGGGGAAAACCTAACCAGATTCTTCTTCTATTAGATATCAATTGTTCAACAAAGATACAGAGGACAATGAGAGATCAAGGGAATGAGTAAGTTCACCGAAATCTGAACAAGTTGTAGCATGAAGATCACTAGTAGCAACAATAGATGCAAACACTAAATCAACTGAAGCACTAAATCAACTTGGCTCACCAAGTTTTGCTCTTACTCTCCAAGTCTCTCTCTCTCTCACAATCTTCTTCAAGTATCTCCAACTCTCTCTCAAGTTTCAATTCTTCTTTCACAATGCACATGTAGTAGTAGAAGGTGAGAAGACATGAGACACATATATAGGAAAAGCAATGAATTTTTGCGATAAAGAAGCAAAACGCATGCCTTGAGAAAGAGTAACAAATGTCATTTAGGGGAGCATAACTCGTGCCATTAAGGAGAGAAATGCATGCCTTAGTACTTATGCCATTAAGAGAGAAACACATGCCTTAGTAACTTATGCCATTAAGAGAGAAACGCATGCCTTAGTAACTTATGCCATTAAGAGAGGTACACATGCCTTACTTAAGGAGAGTGTAACATATGCATTAAAGAGAGCTTATGAGGAATCTTTTATGACATGCCTTAAATGAGTGTAAGAGGAATATGACATGTCTTTAATGAGTGCGTGAGAGTGTAACGTATCATTAAGTGAGAGAGAGAGTTACATAGTGCCATGTGAGTCATCAAGGAGAGAGGTGCGAAGTGATTGAGCTGATGAAGGTAAGGTGACTTGTACTACCTTTTAATAATAATATCATAGAATCATAATAATAATAATAATAATAATATTGATGATTAATTCGAGATTGAGCTATTAGAATTGATTAATGATAAGTGATTTTCCTTCAACTATACTTGATTACCAATTGATGTCAGGTGATTTACTATTTTTGGAAAGTCTTACTTGAGATACGAGACATGACTTTCTATTTTTAAAAAGTCACTCCAAAATTGTCAGAAATGAGATTTTATTTAAGGACATTCATCCATGAGTTGCTAATTTTCGACAGAGAATTGAACTTAGGCAACAATAACCCTCAAAGATATACTTGGAACTTTAGGTCTTATTGTCGTATACCTTTATATTAATCTTTTGTAAGTGCAACTTATAAAATTTTCTTGAAATAACTTGATGGTGCCATTATATAATATTGGCCCATAAATCACTTTCTAATGTGAAACTAATATTGGAAAGAAAGGAAAATATCCCCATTTAATGTCAAAATGTTGCAAGAAATATGACCCCCTTCTTTTCTTTTTATAAACTTAGAAAAAATTCAATAATCCCCTCTTAATGTCAAAATGTTGCAAGAACTATGAGCCCCTTCTTTCTTTTTATAAGCTTAGAAAAAATTCAAGAACATGTTAGACTTTCCCAAACCCAACACCCATTGTTCGATTCACAACAATTATTAACTGCACGAATACACAGCGAAGTTTCTAACCCAAAATATTTAGCGGAATCAAAATTACTTAATCTGAATCACATACACAAACAAATTTCTACCCAATCAACAGTTCTTCATTAATAAATTAATCATAGAACTTACTTGGGCTCCCAACCTGGGATAATAGCCCAACTAAGAAAATACAAATTACAAAATTGATCACTAGCCTCGTTGCATTCTCTCGGACCCAACACACGCTCACTGAGAAGCCTTTCTCAATCTTGTGTTGTTGTTGTGTCTTAGCTCCTCAATTTAGGCTCAATTTATAGCTTTCCTAAGCTAAGATTGACGGCCAAAATTAGCCCATCAAGTTAACTAAAGGTAAGTGACTTAACTTTAGTTAAATATCCTATCTTTAGCTTTCTCTACTTTAACTCAAGTACAAGTCATAAATTTAGTTTGCTTTACATGCACATTTCATGCATGTCACATGTGTGCAACTCACTTGCACACTCTACATTTCGCATGCAAGCTAGTAAAAAGGCAAATCAAAGTCCTTCTAGTCAAGGTACAAGACTAGAAGTACCTTTCAAGCTACAAAACTCAACAAAACCCCATTTTTCCAAATACACTCATGTTCTTATCTACCACTTTGAAAATACAAACCCCTTAAAAACATTTTCACGAACACTTTGTTCATCCTCAATAAAAGGAGATGACTATTTAACTTTAAAAATAAATAAAAATAAAAACTCTCTGGGATACTAGAGAACCCATCTAGGTCGTTTGAGGCTCGGACCATTCTGCCTAGTTATCTAGTATGTCTCTGCTTTATAGTTCTTTTGTTAACGAAGCTTTGTTACACTGTCACTGAGGACAAACTCTTGAGTCATTGTATGTGAAATTTTGTATCTCCTAGTATTTAGTTACTACTCACAATACTAAGGAGAGTTCATTTTTGGATCTGGTCAGGTCTCCCTAGCGAGAGACTAACTTGACTTTTCAGCTTATCTTGTAATTTCCAATCCTGAAGGAAATATAATTCACCCTACAAAAAAAGAACTAATATTGGAAAAAACACATTTGAAGAGTAACCTTACTGTAATCATCAGAAAACTAAAAAATTTAATGTTCTCTACCTGGTTGAATTGAGTCTAAAAATCTCCTCCAACGTGCACAGTGCATTCAGCAAATTTGTCAAGTGATTGAGAAGAACGGGATAATGTACACAAATCACATTAGAAGGGGCTTGACCTACTCAATTGTTGGATAATGGATGTGGCAATCTATGGAGGAGTGTCGCCAATGAATGTTATCAAAGTAATCTTTGGCCCTTTCGAATGTATGAACAGTTAAAATGGAGGAAGATAATGATCTAAAATTGATCATGAATTATTAAATGGAATTGCTAGAAAATGCTTGGCTCTATTTAAAGAGGTGTAATCGAGGTCTTCACAAACAAGGAAAATAACAAACACAGCAACAAGGTAACGCACTGACAATGACTTTTCTAACAAGGTGAATAGCCGACAAAATTTGTCACCAACAAGATGAATTGTCAACAAGGGTGTAGACAACAAGGTAGTTGACCAAGAAGTATTTTACAAAGGAGTGTTTGACAAAGGGAGTCATTCACAAGCTTAATCATTGACAACTAAGTTGTAGAAAAGAAATTAATTAACAAGGAAGAATTGTCAATAGACAAGAAATTCCACCATGATGAAATAGATAGCCACCATGGCCAATTAGGACTTGCTACCTCTCATATTTCATTAGGTCATATCTGTGATTTTCATCACAATCCAATTATACATGAAAAACAATTTTGATGGCATTGATTGATCTCTCGATAGATACAAGAACTATTTTATAGACACATGCACCTTCTTTGCTTGGAGATGATGTTATTCTTGGTTGAGTTAGTGTTTTGGGGGAGGAGATTCACTTCTCCTTATTGGATGATCATGCTTGATTCCTTCATAGTGCAGGCCTTTGATTGATGGATCATCCCTTTGTATAATTTCAATGGTTATGAAGCATGCTACTTAATCAAGGTGTTGGCATACTTGTTCATCTATCTAGAGAATGTTACACTTTGGTTCATGCCCTGAAAGGGTTTGCATAATGATGGTGTGGATGAAACATGATTTTTGTGGTAGATTGTGTTAGTACCTGAGTTTATGTTTCACATGTTGACCATACCTTAGCATGTTTGACAACCTTAGCATAGTTGACATCAAGTTGGTAGATAATGCTTTCCATACACATCTTTCACATGGATCTAGTCATTCTAATGGATATGTTTGGTATGGTGGAGCTTGGTTTGATCCCATAAGGTGTGGAGCTTCCGCACATACGTTCATGCATTAATATAATATTCTATGTGTCAAAAGAATTGTCCCCTTACCTCATGAGGTCTATTAATCCTTTAATCGATCATTACCTTAAACTATAGCTATGATGCATATGTGAAGGCAAATTATTATTTTAATGACGGGCCAAGCCCTTCATCATGATGCACCTTAGACTATTCATTGAAACTAACCACATGCATTGCACACATGCTGAGGTATCATATCGGTATTTGTTATATAAAGACATTGGTTGACTTTTGCATTAGCTTGTCTCACACATTATGGAGGCGATGGTTGATTACATATGACATGGCATTTGTTAAATTTCCTTGAAACCTAGCATCTGGCAGTAAATCTGAAACAAACCCTTACATGATTTATTAGTTTATGCACAAGTAAGTTCATAATGAAAAATGCGCAACAAAAACACACAGAAATCATCATTGCACAATGGACACAAAATATACCCTAGAAAACCCACAAAAGGGAAAAACTAGCAAACTTGTTCTATTAAGAACTTGGGCTCCCATACCAGAATAATGGCCCATCTGGGAAAAGATATACACATTTTGAGCAACCTCACTGCTACTCCCTAACTGCCCCTTGCTCCCTTTCCTCAGGCCCCTACCCAACCTTCACACTTGAGTGAAATCCCTCCACTCAAACAGTTTACAAGATAACTTGACCTCTCCCTCAAGTCCCATTTTATAACTTATTAATGACTAAAAAAACTAACCCTAGATGGTTAAGATTAAATCTTTTCATCTCAAGATAAATAGTTGTGTCATAATCTCTCATTGAAATAACTTAAATCACTTAAGTGATTCAACTTTATAATGAAGTCACTTTTAAACATTAAATACAAAAGGTACCTTATAAAATCACTTTACAGAGTTTATCATCTAGAGAGGCAATCTTCCACATGCTAATACACCAAGCCATTTGTGGAAGTCCTACCGAACTACAAAATCCAACAGATTCATTATCATTGTTGACACCTAATTATTGGGATTGGGTGAATATATGTAAAATAGTGTAAATAATAAATAAGGAGAATAGGAATATGAAGAGACATTAGGAAGTGAAGCCGAAGAGTCTCTCCCTCCATGTATATATCCATGAGCAATATTAATGCAAAATACAGTTTGCATTGTGGAGTTACCTCCTAGCCTGACATGGTATCAAAGTTAGCTCCATTTTTAGCTTTCCTGCCCTTTGTAACTCCCTTCTACCATTTTTGCAGTCGGCCTGCACTATATTATTGCCACCTGTGTAATACATCGCTCTGGCATGGATTTTGTGCATTTAAGTGTATAAGAGTTAGATCTGCACTCCCTCTACCACAGAGCATCAGTTGTGCCAAGATCGGTCCACAATCCTGCGTTCGGCCCACAGTGCCCTGGTCGCTCTTCTCCACTGTCGTCCCCTCACACCGTCCCGCATTGCACTGCGTCTTACATAGCCCACAATCCACAGTACCACTGCGCTCAAATTCCACCCACCACACCTTCATTGAAGGCCACCATTTAAGTAATACGATGCCCCGCATCTGCATGGTGGACTGTGTAACGTTGCACAATATCACAGGCCCGAATCCATCATATACCAAAGGTCCGAAGGTCAATACCTCTACATAGCGGAACTATGGACCTCCAATACGCTACCCGTTGTGGCTCCTCTCATGCACAATCGACTCCACAATCCATACAATCCCAATTTTTATTTATGCTACATTGTATGTTGCGCCATTACGATTGTCTGCAACCCCTCCTCCTCCATACATTGTTTAGATTATCATTGTGATTGCCATACGCAACACTCCCTCGTTGTTATTACCACCCTTGTTGTGATTGCCATACTTGGCTTCGGCTCTCCCCATACGCATCCCTCCCTCGGCCTCCATATGCAACCTCCTACAAACGTTGTCGTTACCATACCTCCACGCCATATGCACCCTCCCCATATCTCCCCTACCCCACATAATACCCTCCCCACATCCACCTTCCCCAAGTAACCACTCCCCCAAGTATTACCTCTGTCAAACATATCAGAGTCAATTTTTTTTAATTTTACACCAGAACTGATTTTTTTAATCACTAGGAGTCCAAATTTTATATATTGGCAGCAGAGTATATTTTTACACAGTACACAGTCTTTAAGATGCATTCATTGATCTCTATAGTTGGAGTACTTCTCTCTAGGAAAGAGAACTATCTAGAATGGTCGCAAAAGATAAAACACTCTCATTTTCAATGAGTTGTGGAAAGGAGTTTGTGCAAGAGAATGAGATAATGAGCCGACAAAGATCGCAATTTGGGAAAACAAGAACAACAAGGCCTATGCCTTGATTGCAGCATCTGTAAATGAAGAGGTGAGTCGCCATATTCCACAATTTTCAAATGCTTTTGAAGCCTTATAGAAGTTGAAAGAACTCTATGACTCACACTTTGAACTTGAAGTTGTCCAATTGATGATTAAATTGTTCACTCTTGAATTGAAAAATGATGATCCTTTTGCTTTAGCATCAAAAGTAAGATCTATTATGCATGATATCCAAACCACTGATGCTCAACCAAACATTCCTCTCATAGCTTTTGTCAAGGCACTATATCCCACTTATTCAAATTATCTCAAGTCATTACAAGCGAGTGGAAACCTCAAGGAGATTGCCTTTGACTCCCTTGTGAAGAAATTTGTTGAGAGAGAGAAGGTTTTTCGGAAGAAGACAGCTCTTCAGTCTTCTGAAGAAGTTGTGTCTCTTACACATAGAGAGAAGAATCATGCTCGAGATTCTTCTAGAGGAAGAGGTGGCCGAAGAGGAAGAAGAAGAAGAAATTTCAAAGGCAGGGGAGCAAACACTCTCAAGGAGAAAAGTCTGATCTTCATTGCATACGTTGCAATAGAGATAGGCATGATGCATCCACATGGAAATTGCCTTGGGACAGAATTGAGCAGGAAAGAAACGAAACCAATGACAAAGAGAAAGGTAAAGCACCTGAATCCGCTCACTATGATGTGGCACATTGTAATATTGGAGTAAGTGAAGACTTGTTTAATGCTTCACTTGCTTCTTGGAAAAATAACTGGGTGCTTGATTCAAGAGCAACTCGCCACATGACCTTCAAAGAGATTTTTTTTGAAGAATTTACTAACAATGTAGATGGAGCAGTATACTTTGTAGACAAATCAAAACTCAAGTCATCAGGGCTTGGCACAATCAGGCTCAAATTCCCTGGTCTTCCAAACTTTCTTCTACGTGATGTTTTATATCTCTCGGAGCTGAAGAGAAACTTGTTGTCCTTGGTCCACATTCGCCAGCAAGGACACTCCATTCATATGTTTGATGGCAAGGCTGAGGTCAGAAAATCATCAGATCACTCACTTGTCATGACGGGGATAGAAGAAGAAAGACTTCTAAAGCTAAAAGGTACCTCTGCTCGTGCACAAAACTTCTCATACAATTCACATTATGATGAAGGTACATTTCCATCAAGTCTTTTATGGCATGCTAGATTTGGACACTTGAATTATGACAACCTTCGCTTGTTGAAGAAAAATGGTGTTACTACTTTGCCTACAATTCCTAAAAAAATTAAACAATGTGATGCTTGTATTCTAGAAAAGCATAGCAAACAATGCTTTCATGATTCACATTCCAGAGCACATAGAAAACTTGAACTCATTCATTCATATTTATGTGGTCCAAGGCCTATTCCTTCTGCAAATGGAAATAAATATATGATGACATTTATTGATGACTACACCATAATGTGTTGGGTTTATTTTTTGAAGAACAAATCTGATGCTTTTCAAACATTCAAGAACTTTCATACATTGATTGAAAATGATGCACAATCTCATATTGCCTCTATTCGCATTGATAATGGAAAAGAATACACTTCAAATGAATTTGAAAACTATCTTCGCCAGCATGGGATCAAACATCAAACAATTGTGCCTTATAATCCCCAACAGAACGGAGTAGCTGAAAGAATGAACAGGACAATCTTAAATATGGTACATTCCATGATGTTTTTCAAGAATGTAAAATTGATATTTTGGGATGATGCAGTTCTATGTGCTATGTATGTAAAGAATACATGTCCATCTAATGTTGTTAGAAACAAGAATCATTATGAAATGTGGTATGGCCACATTCCTTCGATAGAGCATCTCAAAGTCTTTGGTTCCACCTGTTATGTCTTGATACCAAGGGAACAAAGAAACAAACTTGGTGCAAGGAGTCGTAAGTGTATCTTCTTGGGGTATTCAAATACTTCCAAAGCATACCATCTCTATGATGAAGTTAATAAGAAGTTTGTTGTATCTAGAGATGTAATCTTTCTTGAATCTTCCAAAGCTAACAATGTTGTTGAGCAGCAGCTTGATTGCTTGGATAAATTCGGACATGCAAAATCGTTTCAAGAATTTGATAATCAGATTCCACATCTTGAAGGGAGGAGTCCTGTACTGGATCAATCTGTGGAATCTTTTTCTGAAGCACTCTCTCCCTCACATGAAGCTCCACCCACTGATGATACTTTGAGTGATGTGATTGACAGAATTGGGAGACTAAACCTTGACTCAACCCCAACTCCGTCAACTGAGCAACCTGGACAATCTCATAAAGGTCCTCCAAAATGGTTGACAAAGACACTTGAAAGTGTTCGTCCTGATGAGGTTAGAAAGACAGGAACACGAAGTACAACCACGCAAAATGGAGGTGATGTAGATGATTCTGATTCACTTGTTGATGTGGATGTTTCTTATGATTGTGAACTGAATTTGTCTACAAATTTTGAACCAACTTTCTTCAAATAAATCGCTTCTCATGATGAATGGAAAGAAGCGATGCAAAAGGAGTATGATGCCTTGATAAAGAATGGCACTTGGAAGTCGATTGATCCTCCATTGAGAACCAAACCGATTGGCTGCAAGTGGGTCTACAAGAACAAGTATAAAGTTGATGGCTCACTTGACAAGCACAAAGCTAGGCTTGTGGCAAAAGGCTTTGCACAGAAAGAAGGGGTCGATTATGAAGCGACTTTTGCCCCCACAGCGAAATGGGCTACCATCCGGACACTCTTTGCCTTGACAGCTCAGAATGGTTGGAAAGTCCATCAAATGGATGTAAAAACTGCTTTCTTGAATGGAGATCTGAAAGAGAATGTATTTATGTCCCAGCCAAAAGGATTGTTGTGAAGGGCCAAGAACACAAAGTATGCAAGCTTGTGAAATCCTTGTATGGCCTCAAGCAAGCACCGTGAGCCTGGTATGAAAAGTTAACTCAACATCTTTTGAAACTCAACTTCAAACATTATGATCTTGATGATGCAACTTTGTTTGTCAAGACAATGGGCAAAACAGTTGTATATCTTGTGGTGTATGTAGATGATCTTTTGATGACGGGGATCAATGAGAGCTACATTGCATCCATAAAGAAGGAATTGAAGAAAGGTTTTGAAATGACTGACCTGAGCTATGTTCACTACTATCTTGGTATTGAAGTAACTCAACATCTAAAGTTTATATCCCTCTCTCAGAAGAAGTACATTCGAGATCTGTTGAACAAGTTTGGCATGGTTGAGTGCAATCCTTTGACTACTCCAATGGAACAGAACTTGAAGCGCACATCCACCGAAGGAGAAGATTTTGAGGATGCAACAAAGTATAGACAACTTGTAGGAAGTCTCAACTACCTGACTACAACCAGACTAGACATTTCATTTGTTCTTGGAATCCTCTCCAGTTTTCTGCAAAAGCCTTGTGAGGGACATTGGTCCGCTGCAAAAAGAGTTCTAAAGTACTTGAAGGGAACTCAAGACTTTGCACTCAAGTATACACAGGTGGGCGACTTCAGCTTGATTGGATACTTTGATTCGGACTTCGATGGACATAAAGAAACTGGAGTATCTACTTCAGGTTATGCTATGAGTCTTGGATCAAGAGTTGTCTCCTGGAGGTCATGCAAACAATCAGTTCCAACAGATTCCTCAATAGAGGCAGAATATGTGGCAACAACTCAAACAACAAAGGAAATTGTGTGGCTCCGGAAAATTTTGGAAGATTTGCAGGTGAAACAACTGCATCCAACTCCACTCGTGGTTGACAACACCTCTGCAAGAAAGTTGGCCAAGAACCCAAAGTTCCATGATCGAACAAAGCACATCAATACAAAATACCATCTGATTCAACATCATGTTGAGGCCAAGACAATCCATCTACATCATTGTTCCATTAATGAGAAGATTGGAGACATCTTCACCAAAGCGCTTGGACGAGAAAAGTTCGAAAGATTCATAATGATGCTTGGACTCACCAACATCCCTTCAGATTAAGGGGGGGAATGTTGACACCTAATCATTGGGATTGGGTGAATATATGTAAAATAGTGTAAATAATAAATAAGGAGAATAGAAATATGAAGAGACATTGGGAGGTGAAGCCCAAGAGTCTCTCCCTCCATGTATATATACATGAGCAATCTTAATGCAAAATACAATTCACATTGTGGAGTTACCTCATGGCCTGACAATCGTGAAGCCAACTTTTATAATGTAGTAGGACATCATCTTCATCGACGCATTTGTTATAAAGTTGCCTTTATTATATTGAAATAAGCTTACACTTTCATTGACTAGTCATTGGATGCGTCCATCTCCATGTATGGCACGCAAGACCATATAGATTTGTTCATCCATTAAAGACGTCTCTTTAGCTATGATGTGAATTGGCTAATGGTGTCGGTCACTTTGTTGTATATGTCACAAAAAGTCATCTCTTGCTTTCTCACCAAGTTCAGTTGATCCACATCATCTTGTATGTTTAATAAAACCATCTTTGAGTCGTTGCATGTATTAATGTTATATAAAGACATTGGTTGACTTTTGCATTATCTTGTCTCACACATTATGGAGGCGATGGTTGATTACATATGACATGGTATTTGTTAAACTTCCTTGAAACCTAGCATCTAGCAGTAAATCTCAAACAAACCCTTACATGATTTATTAATTTATGCACAGCGAAATTCATAATGAAAAATGCACGACAAAAACACACAGAAATCATCATTGCACGATGGACACACAATATAGCCTAGAAAACCCACAAAAGGGAAAAACTAGCAAACTTCGTTCTATTAAGAACTTGGGCTCCCGTACCAGGATAAACATATTGTGTCGTTGCATGTATTAATGTTATATGGAATCATTACATTTAACGATTCAAGTGTATTTCAAGCCAATTGTTGCATGGAGAACTCAAGTGATGAAACATGGCGTATTTTTTCTATGGGGTCATCCCCTTGTATCTCTTCGCACATATGTTCTTACATGCCATTGTGGAGATGATGGTGGGTTGCCGATTGGTACATGAGCACTTTGGAGAATGTGTGGCACTTTAATAAGGCTACCTTTTATTATATATAACTAAGTTCACATTATATTAACCAGTCATGGAGCCATCATTTCATCACTTCAAGTGGGCCAATTCATGTCATTGAAGATTATTAATGAGGTGATTTCCCTTGGAGACCCATTCATAAACATCTTTATGCACTTAAGATGTCAATGGAGCTTATTGACATTGCCATTCCCATCTCAAGATGTGTATGGCGAACCACGTAATTATTTTATCATAAGAGGTGGTTAGGAGATGGCATTATTTTATTTATTTTCCTAGGAAGAAAAATGGATCTAAACCATTGTGTGATAATTGGAGAAGTTGTTGAGCAAATAGTGGATCTAGGAAAACAATATTATTTTATTGTAAACAATGATGGAGCTCAACTTTTAATAAGAGTAGTAGCTCTCTATTTGTAAAGAAGGTTGGATTTGGGGAGCTCTCCATTATTGAACCTTTATTGAAAATATTGAAGGCAATGCGAGCTATGGATTTCTCTTGGGAGATATAATGTATCTTTTGTACTTAATCTGTTGAATACTAAAGTTGAAACCTTTTGCATCATATGTATCAATGAAGGACTATAGAACATATGTCACAAAATTCATCATTAGGAAATAAAAAGAGATTTAATTGTGATGTAGTGTCCCTTTAAATCCACTATGTATTTACTAGAGAATGCCATTATGTATCTTCGTTCTTAAGTTGCTACATCTTCCATTTTGCATTAGTAAGTGAATAATTGTAATGAGAGTTACCAAGCAATGTAAATTCAAACTTTCAATCAATGCAAATCTAAAATCCTTAGACGTATGTGTTGATTTTTGAGTAGCATTGGGAGGTATTCCCACCATAGTTTTAAAATTCTGACTTTGACTCCGAACCGACCGAGGTTCAACTCCGACTCGGTATCGACTTGGCCTAGTTGATTTCAATGACTCGATCTTTGTAAAAAATACATTAAATATTTATTTTTTTATGAAAAAACATAATTTTAAAGATTTTCATTCATGTTTCCAAACTCAAAGCATTAGAATATAGAGAGAAGACAGCATATGATCAAAGTATGCTCATGAATATATCTATTATATCAAAATGGCACCCAGTGCATTGTCCAATACATGCAATATATAGAGATCAGAACAAAAACACAACCAAAGAAGCTCTAAATGGACTCTACAACAAAACATCACTAGTCATTGGTCACTACTGCTAGAGAAGCCAACATCATTAAGCTCAAGCTCTTAATCAAAGTCAACAGGGGAAACCCATCGCTCCTCCTCCTCATCAAGGTCTCCAACTGCAACTGACGAAGTAGTAGCACTAGCAGGCGCAACAGCGGCAAGTTGAGATAGACGTGCTATGCGCTTGCGTCGTGGATTTGGGGTTGAGCCTAGTACTAGTGGATCTACATTCAACTGAACATTATGTTCAAGTAATGCCTCCATCTCTAAATCCAAATCAAGACCAATATCTTCATCAAAGTCAAACTTTGTTGGTTGAATCTCCACTACCCAATCTGATGTTGGATCAATATCTTCCAACACAATGGGATTTGTAGCAGGTCTTTGGTTCAACAATTGGTTGCATCTTAATCGGAGGTTGCATTGGACGTAGACTAGATCATTTGTCTATTTTTGTTCCAAACGGTTTCTCTTCTTCGTGTGAATCCTCTCAAAGGCAGACCAATTACGCTCACACCAAGAAGCACTACAAGTTTGACTCAAAATATGGATTGCAAACCTCTGCAATTGAGGACAATGGCTACAAAATGCCTCCCACCATTGTGTTGCCAAAAACATAGTTGTATAATGGGTTAGCTCGACAAATTATATCCAACTTTCAAATTATAAAAAAATTTAACAAAATAAGAATTTGAAAATTGAACTTGTTTACCTAGCTCATCTGCTTCCCTTGCAATCCTTGCTAGGTTCTTGCCAAAGGTACCTATGGCTCTACTGAAACAAGTGATTTTCCGGTGTATCTCCAGTTGGTCACTCTCCTTAGGAACCATGCACTCAAGGCACTCAATCAATCCATCTCTAATCTCCCCAGTCAAAGCTTCTGCCTCCAAAGCTTTATAATGATACCTTGGGTTCAGAAAAAATCCAGTTGCTTGTATAGGCGATGGAGTTAATTGTTCCATATTTGATCAATGATTTCCCAAATGGTCCCATACTTAGCCACTCTATCCTTGTGTGTTGCCTTTACTTGCTCCTTTGCTTGATCCATGGCCTCATAAATGAAGCCCATAGCCAATTTTTCCCCATCCACCAACTGCAAAACCTTAACTAGTGGCTCAACAACCTTCACAATCTTTGCTTCCTTTTTCCAAAATATTTATTCATTAACTTTCTTTCTCACATCTCTACCATCCTATTTGTGAGCACATTGACATTCATTCCACTCATCACTAGAAAACATCCTCTGCAAGTTTCTAGCTTGAGAAAGCATAGATTGCAATGTTAAAAATTGAGTTGCAAAACTAGTGATGGCAGGCCTAACAAGATCCATGCCCCCTGCGTTTTTCCTCATCGGGTTCAAAATCCATGAGTGGTTGTAGATATATTTTGTCATGCTTTTCGCATGTTTTAATCACCCAATCTATTTTACCAATATCCTCAAGCATGAGGTCTATGCAATGTGCAGCACATGGGGTCCAAAAGATGGTTTTGTGCTTTTCCTCTAACATTTTACTAGCAAGAACATAGTTAGAGGCATTATTTGTGATGATCTGAACAACATTAGCCACTCCCACCTTTTCAACAACCTCATCCAAAAGCTGAAACAACAAGTGTGCATCTTTCACCCTATCAGATGCATCAACTGAATTTAGAAACATGGTTCCCTGTGGGCAAAAGATAAGAAAATTTATGATGGTACGGTTCCTTTGATCAGTTCATCCATCTAACATGATGCTTCATCTTGTTTTCGCCCATGAACTTTTGAAATCTTTCAAATATTCACAAATGGACATAACCTCTTTTGCAAAAGAGATCCCCTTAACTCATGCATAGTAGGGCATTTGAAGCCCTTTCCAGCAACAAATATGGCATCAAACATAAGTTCATAATATGGTGAACGAGAAGCATTGAAGGGGATATCAACATCATACCACCATCTAGCTATGTAATCACAGGTAGTTTCTCTCAATTCTTTCTTCAAATGGTCATCTAAAGTAGGTTGCGTTTGACCTCTATTAGCTTGAGGACCATGTGCACTATGAGAGAGAGAGGAGAGTGTGACTATGAAATAACTTTTGATATCACCCTTCTTTTTATTTTTACCCTTACCCTTTTCTTGAATAGACTCCAAAGAGGGAGGACCACAGCGAAAGGGGTTGGATGCATTAGTGTAAGAGATAGATGAAGAGCCCTCATAATCAAAATTGGGGTTGGCAACCATCAAGTGTTTTATTCTCCTCTTCCTCCCTATCTCAGCCTATATTTCTTCTTTCTTAGCTTTTTCTTCCTCAAACTTCTCAAATCTTTCTAACAAATCCTTCCTAATATTCCCAATTTGTTCTAATGGTGCTACACATGGAACAATTTGGCCTCTAATACTAGCCAAGTGTTGTTTCAGCCTGTGAATTCCCCCTCCACCTCCCTTAATTTTTTATGACAAAATTGCAATGCATTTGATTATCAATCATCTCCGCATATGCCCAAGCAGCATCTTTCATTCTAGGAGCCATTTTCTAATATTTGGATTTGGAAATGAAAGGACAAAAGTCTGAAAATGAAAAGAAAAAAAAAAAAAAAACAACTCTTCAATGTTTATTTCTTTTAGAACAATAACTCTTTTCAATTTCCATATTTGCAAAAAACAAAAAACAAAAAAAAAAGCAAGGGCAGATTTGAGAAGTGAAAAAAAAAAACCTCTAGGCTCTAGGCTCAATGCTGCTCAAAAATGTTGCTCCAATGATTGCCCAAGAAGCTCCTCACTGCTGCTCCAATGATTGCCCAAGAGGCTCCTCATTGCTACTCCAAAAACCAACTCCAACTCTTTACAAACTCCTCACAAATGCAATGAGATAACTATGAGGAAATGTGAGGGGGTTGGGTAACTATTATACGCTTGGGAGAGGGTAGATGAAGTGAGAAAAACCTAAAACAAAAAAAAAACGCTTTTGAAGTCTGT
This sequence comes from Pinus taeda, assembly GCA_000404065.3. Lineage (NCBI taxonomy): Eukaryota > Viridiplantae > Streptophyta > Pinopsida > Pinales > Pinaceae > Pinus > Pinus taeda. The sequence goes on from APFE031215683.1 coordinate 39,018, forward strand.
CTTTCCCTCTTTTTTCCATCGCAGACTAGCTCGACGTGGTTAAGACGGGCTCGGCCGAGTCAGTGTCCAGCTCGGTCGATTCGGTAACGAACCAGCCTTCGGACCGGTTTTTGTATCGAGCCGGCTCAGTCGACCAAGACGAGTCTAATTCGGACCGACCTAGTTTTAAAACATTGATTCCCAAATGCCAAAGAGGTCTCCAAGTCGGCCTGAGGAAATTAAAATTAAAGTTTATATTTTGGGGGCATCAAGTCAGCCCAACTCATGAAAGGGCGTGTCCCTTGGGTTAATTTAACCCCATTCAACTACTATATAGAGACGATATGACGTCTCATTTTCTCCAACCAACAAAGTGAGTTTCTTCTTCATCTTTTTGAAGTCCCTTGGATAGCGACACGTGTGGAGAAAAAGAGGATGAGTTGACTATTTTGACCAAGTTGTTTCTCTCTCTGTTTGACTGGGTTTGACCCAATTTGATTGAACTATTTTGGACCGAGTTTAACCAGAGTTTAACGAGCTGCAAAAGGCCACAGGTGTGAAGGAATTTGGCCACAGTTGACCATTGGAGTTGCAAAGTTAAAATTTGACCACATGTTGACTGCTTGAACAATATTGGCTCTTAAGCATTTTCGATGGTTTCACCAACGTTGACTTGCTAATACTTTGACCAAGTTTTGACTGGTATTTGGATTTGTACTTGGCACGGATTTCTACACAACTTAGATTTCTAAACCTTGTTGAAGAATAATTTCTCCTAAAAGAAAAGTTGTTGGGTTTTTCTCCCAAGGTAAAAATATTGTCTCTATTGTGCATGGTTGTCTTTCTATGATATAAATTGTTTCTGTTGCATTTAGTGTTGATATTTTGTGTATAATTTCTCATTAGGTAGCAATTATCAAATCAAAAATTTGTTTTCTACTACTCACCATGTAGAAAATTCAACATCATATCAGAACTTTTTTGAAAGAGCGACCATTGAAGTAAACCTAAGAGACAAGTGTTCAATAGCCTGATTGGTTTTTGGATCTCTTAATGGCACAAAATCTCAAAGTTGAGGACAGGTTAGATGGTGCCATCAACTTTAGATCTTGGAAGACCAAGATACTCCTTATCTTGAAGGAGAATGAGTAGATATTCCTTCAAGATGATAGGATCTTTGTGATGTGATGACCAGATCTCCTTGATGTTCTTCTTCTTGTATTTGGCCTTTATGTATCCTTGTCAATTGAATGATCTTCAAGCTGCCTTTCCTTGTCACCTTATCTCTGATACCATGTTGAGAAATCTAGGGCATCTAGATTTGGTGTGATTTCTCTCTACTTTGATAACTACTTGTGATATTCCTTTCTTCAACTTATAGTTCTTATTATTATTACCTTCTTTTTTTCTTGATTATTATTGTCTTCTAATCATCAAACAGCTACCAAATAAATGAAGATCAATAGAACATAGTAGACACCAGATATAGGCTACTAGCCAGGGCCAAAAACACTCCTAGAGAGGAAAACCCACAAGTAATTCTTCTCTTTTTATAGAATCTTCAAATGATGAATTCCAAGACCGTTTGGACCCCAGACTGAGACCCCTCCAAGACCAAGTCAACCTTCCTTCTCGATGAGCTTTCCTTACACAGCTTCCAGCAACAAAATTTGACGTTCAGCAACTTCAACCCCCTGCAACAATTTCGGCCTCCACTGCAGGTCTGTAATTTTCAGCTCCTCCTGCAGTAGTTGCAACTTCGTACGTGTGCAAGATGGGCTAGTTTTGACCACCTTTCTTCTTTACTTGGATTGCTTCTTTTGTAGACAAATGGACAATGTGTCTTGCTCTTTGATAACAAATTTTGACCTTCTTTGGAGATCTGAAATTTCGTCCTTGACACTGCAAAAAGCCTAGTTTCCCTTTCGCACGTGTGAGAGAGATTGACCCAAAAACTTCGATTTTTGTTGTCTTCTAGTCTGACTTGTTCTTCGCTCTTCTTTCTTTGTTATTCGCCTTGTGATCTAACTTGCTTGGATGATCCTTTAAATGAGGTCGAGTTCTTCTTATAAATAGGCTTCTTAGGAGGTCAAATTACCCTTCATGAGGCCGACTTGGCCTTGGAGGGACATTTGAGACAATATTGACTTAAATGAATTATTTTGACTTGATACAAGATGCCCAATGGGGTCTATTACATATCACAATGACTCTTTTGACTTTTAGACTCTATGACAAAACCCTAGAAGCACACAATGGGTGCTTGAACTAATAACAAATTGACATTCAGCATGAAACGCCATGCTTTACAAAATGACAATAATAATTTTCTCTCTTTTACATCAAATACATGAAATCAATAGTACATAGAATATTATGAAGACCAAACCTAGTTACACATTTCAACAAGAAAGGGGTCTTAAAACCCTCAGAGCCTCGGGATTAAAGGAAACAAAGATAAAATGATCCAAACGAATCTAGCCCTCTTGTATTTATAGATTTCTTTGAAGTGATCTTTCTCCTTAGTTGATTGAGTGAGGTTCACTCAAAACCCCAACTTTGTGTTTCTTTTCGCAACTACCTGAAAACTTGCCCTTCGATGCCCAAACATTGTGTATTTTGGGGTTTTCCCCTTTATCAAGGACTATAGCCTATGGGGATAGATAGGCTACTTCGTCTCTTGGGAAATTAATTTCTCATGGACATTACAAAAGAAGTCAAAGGAAATTTTCCTTTAGAAGCTATTACCAATAGTAATGATGTTTGGTTTGTGGCCAAGGCATATGATAGGTTTCTGAGACTCTCTTACAGATTTGTCAAAGAGGAAATTGACAATTCCCTACAATCCTCAGATCAAGAGATAGGTATTTCCAATCATATTTTTCTCCCTTGATTAGTTTGTTCGGTCAGCCTCTTGTCTTTGTATTTTGCTTGGTTATGATTTTTTTTTCCATGGTCTCCTGAATGAGATTTGGGGAAATGAAGAACAAGTTCAAGGTGGAGGATTCCAAGCGATGATTCATGCATCAAATGGTAGCATACACGCGAGTTTTGTGGCATGAGGGTTCTCCCAAAAAGAGGGAGTGAACTATGAGGAATTTTTTGCACTACTCACTAGATGGTGGGGTTCTTGTATGGCCTAAAGAGGTCGAGCCTAGACTCGGCAAGAGTGATTGATGTTCAAGAGGGAGGATTGTACATATTGTTAGGACATCCAAGATTGTGCCAAATGAACGGAAGAGCTTCCAATTCCAAGAAAGCAGGAAAATCAGGCAGAATGGAAGGAGCAACCTTCCAAGAGGATGTCATGGGATTGAGACTGTCAAAATAGATGCTTAGAGGCAAGAAGTCCCTAGGAGCATAATGCCTTCTATGAGGGGACCATCACAAACAGTTGGATATGCTTTAGTGACAGAGGAAGCAGCAATGGCAAAGGGAGTAGCCATGATTGCCACAAGAGGATATGTTTCAGTGTCAAAGGGAGCACCCAGTCAAGGTGATCATGAAGCAAATGTGGTGATGGATCCAGTGAAGGAAGTTAGTCAGTTTATGGTTGAGCCAAAGTATGCAACGAAGCATGTGTTGAGGCACCAGCATGGTGCAGTTCAATATAGTTTGAGATATGTCTCAGGTGGTGAAATGAGGTTGCAGCGATATACTGATTAAGATTGGGTCGAGAGTGCATAAGACAAAAAACACCTTGGGTTGTTGCTTCGGCTTAGGATAGGCTATGATATCCTTGTTTAGCAAAACGTAGCTTATGTCACACTCAGTACAATAGAGGCAGAGTATATCGCAGCCAGTGTCGCAAGTCGTGAAGCAATGTGACTTCGAAAGAGGACATGTTAAAATTGGCAACTAGAGCCAAATTCCACCTTAGGACAACTCATATGGTGGAGATGATTATTGCATTGGATTCCTCTTTTCAAGAGGTCCAATTTTGATATAAAGATCATCTCATTTTGACAAGCAGAAGTGGAATTTTGAATTTATTCTATCTCGTGCAAAAATTGTCAAGGTCAATCGCAATCAAACGTAGGCTCGAGAAGCCCAATGGATGTGCATCCTCATCCTCAACGAATTGTATAAATAGGCGTGACCTCTCTCCTCATTTGGACATCACTCATCACATCATTCAGCTCTCTCTCTTCTCTTGATTGGTTCATACAGCGTGGGAAGCCTCTCTCTCTTCTTCACACGTGTGGCAGGAGGCCGAAAATTTCAAGGTAAAGTGCAGGCCGAATTTCATAGAAACATACCAGCATTGACCAGGGCTCATTTGACCTTCTTTGACTTTGGTTTTCAAAGCAAAATTTCAATTTTCCTAGGCCGAGTTGTTGGGCACAAACACTAAGCTCTTTTGGGCAGTTTGACCAATGACTTCTGCATTGACTTTGGCCACCTATTCAGGCCGAGTTTGACTTGTGTTGACCACGGTACATGCAGGACGTGTTGTTGCCGGAGAACCCACAGTAAAAACCATTTTTCGTCAACGTTTCAAATCCCAACAGGGATCCATCTTCAGCACTTCTTTGAATGATGAAAGTAGAAGAGCTTGAATGAGGGTTTTAAATAGTTTTTAGTAGTTTTGCAGTGAGAAGATTTAAATGGATGTTGGCCTGTTTTAATTATTTTTGTTTATTATTATCCTTATTTTCAATTAATTTTGAGGAATTTTCAAAAAACTATTTATTAATGTAATAATAAATAAATAATTTGATTATTTTAATCTTTATCATCAATATTTACTACTAAATTTATTATTAAGGGTTAGGGATGAAGTTTGACTGCAGTTGACAGCAGATTTGTCAAGGTTGTTTTGGGCAAGTAAATTTGATATGTACTCTCTCTCTCTCGAACTATTGAATAATAATAAGAAGGTTTGATCAAAGGGTTTTCCCCAAATTGGGCTTTTTCCCTGGCATCCGACAAATCTTTTGTCTTCTTGTCTTGGCTTGTCTTCTACACATGATTTTATGTTCTATCTGCATTCACTGTCAATGTGATTAAATTAATGTGATTGCTACTGGAAATAATTGGAAATTGTCATTGGGTTGATAAGCAACATTGAAGTAAATTGTGCTAAAGCATAGAACATACCATTGTTATCTAAAATTAACATGGTATCGCAGCTCAAGTGAAGACAAAGCCCAAGAAGGAGTGAAGAAAAGCAATCACTAAGGGAAGTTGTTGGACAAGAACTTGGAACTAGTCCAATGACGACTACATCTTACTTCAAATCTGAGGACAAGCTTAAGGACAAATCCGACTATCATGCATGGAAGATGTCTCTAGATTTGACTTTGGAAGAAAATGATCCCATGGATTATGTTAAAGGAAGAGTGGTGGAGCCTTCTTCAAATGCATCCGCAACTGCACAAAGAAAGTACAAGAAAGATGAGGTTAAAGTTAAAAAAATCATTGTTGATTCTATTCACAAGCCTTTGGTTGCCTATATTTCTGATTTGGAAACATCTAAGGAGATGTATGACAAGTTGGTTGGAATGTTCAAAGTAAATAATGCAAATCATGTTCTCTTTCTCAAGAACAAGTTGAAAGACATCAAGATGGATAGAGGAGAATCCATTCAATCCTACTTCATGAGGATTACCAAAATCAAGAATGATCTCCTATCTATTGGAGAAGTCAGTGACAGGGAGCTCACTCTTACTGCACTTGGAGACCTTACAAGAGAATGGGATGTGTTTAACACTACCATCCTCAATAATGACAGAATTTTGGGATTTGATGAATTATTGGCTAGATGCACTCAAGAAGAAATAAGGATGATTGAAAGAGACAAGCCCTCAAATGGAAACAATCCAGGTGCCTTCTCCGCTCATTCAAAAAGGAAGAACAATGTTGTTCCAAGAAGACAAGGTCAAGGGTTCAAGTCGAGATTCAAAGAAGGAAGAAAAGAAGATACTTCAATTGCAACAGGTTTGGACATTTTGCTAGAGAGTGTCCTCACAAAAAGGATAATCCAAGAGATGATGACAACCATAACAACAACTACAAAGGCAATGGCAATCAAAGGAACAACAAATTCAATAACAAAGGAAAGAGGAATGCTCCCACTGCTCGAAATGGAAATGGTCGTCCTCCAAGAAGTCAAGAAACTCTAGGTATGAAGTTAATGTTGTAGAAAAGCAAAAAGAATTTTATCTTATTTTTGCGCTCACCACCGCCTCTCCTCCGAACACATTGGATCTTAGGTTGATTAATAATGGTGCCTCAAGGCACTTCACTTGGTACAAAGATGCTCTCTCAAACTTGATTGAAAAGAAGACAAATATGGAGATTATACTTGGGGATAATGCCACTTATCCCATGAAAGGAATTGGGACTGTTACTCTTCACTTAAATCAAGGACATACCCTTCATTTACAAGAAGTGTTATATGCACCTGATCTGGAAAAAAAAAAACATAGGATCTATTTCTGCGATGGAAGATAAAGGTTTCAAGGTGACATTCATTGATGGGAAGGTTCGTGTTTGGCAAAGAAACCCAAGAGGTGCATTCACTCTTGGATTCAGGGTTGAAGGTCTCTATCAGGTTGGAGGAAGTCTGTTGGGAGCAATGACTTGCGATACTTCTCTTCAATCCAAATTATGGCATCGAAGATTTGCTCACCTTCATTACAAAGCCTTACCTGATGTAAGGAAGATGGTCACAGGTATGCCCAAATTCAACTTAGATCATGAAGGGGTGTGTCAAGGTTGTGCAACTGGAAAACATAAATGGGGACCATTCCCCTCAAGTAAAAGTCAAACTATTAATATTCTTCAATTGGTCCATTCTGATCTATCAAGTATGTTGCCTATGACAACTTTAGGTGGATATTTGTACTATGCAATTTTTGTGGATGACTTCTATCGCAAAACATGGATCTATTTCTTGAAGAAGAAGGACAAAGTGTTCAAATGGTTCTGCTCTTTTAAAGCCTTGGTTGAGAATCAAACAAGGAAGAAGATCCAAATATTTAGGATCGATAATGGGACCGAATATGAGTCAAATGAATTCACTGACTATTGTAGAGAAGTTGGGATTAAGTGGGAGACCACTACTACATATACTCCTGAGCAAAATGGAGTTGCCGAAAGGAAGAAACGAACTATCATAAAAGCCACTCACCCCATGCTTCATGACCAAGGCCTACCGAAGTTCTTATGGGGAGAAGTTGCCAACACCGCTATGTATGTTCAAAATAGATGCCCACATCAAACATTGGACTTCAAGACACCTGAAGAAGTTTTCACCGATATGAAACCTGATGTTTCTCATTTTAGAATCTTTGGTTGTCCCATATATTTTCATGTGTCGAAAGATTAAAGAACAAGCTAGATGCATCTAGGAAGAAAGGAATGTTTGTGGGCTACAGTGAAACTTTGAAGGCATACAGAATCTATTTGCCTGGTCAAAGGGAAGTGGAAATAAGTCATAATGTCCCTTTCGATGAAGATTTTTCCCTTAGAAAAGTTTGAGATCTTCCTATCCCGAGGAAGAACAATAATGATGATGATGCATGAAAGCAGGATGAACCTTCATTTGATGACCCGATGCTTGATGTGGAAGATCTGATGGATCCCATTGATCCACCTCCTAGCGAGCCCTCTACTTCAAGGAAAAGACCATTGTGGCTCAAAGATACTCTTGAAGATGCTGAGAAACATATTGCACCGAGGGGGACATTTCGTGAATGCAAGAAGTCGAATAGGTACCAATGGTACTTAGCTTCCATGACTACCATTGTACAATCTGAGCCATGTACATTCGAAGAAGCCATGAAACACCGAGTTTGGAAGGATGCGATGAACAAGGAATATGAGTCGATCATGAAGAATGATATTCGGGATGTGGTTCCTAGATCCAAAGACAAGCCAGTGGTCACTTCAAAATGGCTCTACAAGATCAAACATGGAGCTGACGGGAGGGATGAAAAGTTCAAAGCCAGATTCGTTGCTCAAGGCTTCTCTCAAAAGGAAGGAGTACACTATGATCAGATATTTGCACCAGTTGCCCGACATACCACCATTTGTTCGATCATAGCCCTTGCTACCTCACAAGGATGGAGCCTACACCAAATGGATGTAAAAATTGTCTTATTGCATGGCTCGCTTAAAGAGGAAGTCTATGTAGAACAACCCAGGGGGTTCGATGTTCAAGATCGTAAGACACATGTATGCAGGTTGAAGAAAACCCTCTATGGATTGAAGCAATCCCCTAGGGCTTGGTATGAAAGGATTGAGAGCTATCTTATGAAGCTGAGATTTACAAGGAGCGTTGTTGACCGAACCTATACTTCAAGGTTGAAAAGGACAAGCCTCTCATTCTGGTCCTTTATGTGGATGATCTCTTTCTAACAAGTGATGACCCTCTCATTCATCAATGCAAGAGGGAGTTGGCTTCTGAATTCGAGATGAATGACCTAGGACTGATGCACTACTTCCTAAGACTGGAGGCCTGGCAAAAGCTAAGTGAGATTTTCCTTTCTCAAGGTAAATACATTGTGAAGCTACTTGAGAGATGTGGGATGGTGGATTGCAAGTCCGTATCTAATCCGATGGAACTCAACTTCAAGAAGCTATGTGGCAGGTGTTGTTGGGCCCGGATTAGCTAACCCTTCCGAGTATCATCGTCAGCTCTTGTCTTGACATATGCTTCGTTGTGAACACGTTGAGTCAATTTATGGTTGAACGTCGTCACATTCATTGGATTACTACTAAGAATCTCTTGAGATATCTCCAGGGCATAATCCATTATGGACAGAGATACATTGTCGAAAACTTGATGCTACATGGATATTCAGATGGTCACTAGGTTGGCAATGTGGTGGATCGTAAGAGCAAGTCTGGGTGTTGCTTCTCTTTGGGGTTTGCTTCAATATCTTGGATGAGCAAGAAGCAGAAATCAGTTGCTTTAAGCACCACCGACGCCGAATACATTGTTGCGAGAATGGACTGTTGTGAAGTTGTTTGGTTGAGGAAGCTCTTCAGTGAGCTATTTGAGCATGTGCTAGATACCACCGTGATCTTCTATGACAACTAGAGTGGGGTTCGCCTTTCAGAGAATCCTATGTTCCACGGTCGCTCCAAGCACATTGATATCAGGTACCACTTTATCCAGGATATGGTACAACGGGGAGCAATAAGGCTCCAACACATCAGGACGGATGAGTAGGTCGCAGACATTCTCACAAAGCCTTAAGGGAAGGTCGAATTCTTAACCTTCCAAGAGAGGCTTGGAGTTGTGGAAAGACCCTCCTATGAGGGTCCCGTTTGAGTTGGACACTGAGCCATGGGAGCTCCTGGGGGCTTGGGGTACTTCTAGGAGCTATGGGTGACCATAGCGTGAGTGGTTCACCTTCCCCTAGTGGTGCGCTAGATACAGGGTGAGTGGTTCACCTTCCGCTGTGATAGCCCATGATGGTTGACATGTGTGTAGGGTGAGTGGTTCACCTTCCCCTGCGATTGACATATGCATAGGATGAGTGGTTCACATTCTATGGAATATGAGCAAGATGAGTGGTTCACCTTCTCTTGCTGATGCCCCAGCACACATCCTACCCATGGAGTCTGGGACTCATGGGAAGTACCTCTCATCTGGCCAAGAGTTGGGAAAAGATGGTTAGATACCATAGCACTATTGATGGATGCATCGTAAAATGTTGTACTCCCTATGATTAGGATGCATGGTGTTCAAAAACTTGATCTGGGATCAAGGACTCACTTTTGTCAGTGGAGAGTGGTAAGGTCTTGGGACTCGCTCTCGATCACTTCTTCTTCATTATTACTTCATGGTTAATCAGTGCAGAGCATAACAGTGATGACAGAGATGGTACATGATGACAAGATGGCATGATGATGACAGATGGATTAGCAGGTGGAATTATCCCTAGTTGAGAAGGAGTGTTAAAATTGGCAACTAGGGCCAAATTCCACCTTAGGACAGCTCATATGATGGAGATGATTATTGCATTGGATTCCTCTTCGAGCGGTCTAATTTTGATCTAAAGATCATCTCATTCTAACAAGCAAAAGTGGAATTTTGAATTTGTTCTCTCTCATGCACAAATTGTGCCGGGCGACCTCAGTGAAATGTAGGCTCAAGAAGCCCAATGGATGTGTCTTCGCATCCTCAACGAATTGTATAAATAAAAGTGACCTCTCTCCTCATTTGGACATCACTCGTCACATCATTCATCTCTCTCTCCTCTTGATTGGTTCGTAAAACTTGGGCAGCCTCTCTCTCTTCTTCGCACGTTTAGCAAGAGGCTGACAATTTCAAGGTTAAGTGCAGGTCGAATTTCAAAGAAATAGACCAGCGTTGACCATGGCACGTTTGACCTTCTTTGACTTCGATTTTCAAGGCAGAATTTAGATTTTCCTAAGACGAGTTGTTGGGCACAAAAACCGAGATGTTTTGGGCAGTTTGACCAACATTGACCTCTGCATTGACTTAAGATTTGACTGCAGAAAATTACCACAGTGTTTCTCTCTCCTTTGACAGAGTTTGACCACGGTGCATTCAAAACGTATTGTTGCCATTTTGACTAGCATTGACTTTCTAGTTAGGCCTGATGTTTCACTACAAATTTGTTAGGGGTGTTTTGGGCAAGTAAATTTGATATTTGTACTCTCTCTGTTGAACTATTGAATAATAACCAATGTTCCACCAAGGTTCCAGGACGAGGGGGCGAGGGAGCGAGGGGGCGCAGGAGCGGCCTATGCAAAAGCTCCCCACCATTTTTTAGGAAACGTGAGGGAGCGTCAGGGTCTTAAAAACTTATAAACATAAAATATAATTTATTAATTGAGTCCACTATTACAATTTGGTTTGAATTGAAACGCTGCAAAGCATGATCATTGATATGAATATCATTATCTAAATTTCAAATATCATATAAAATAATAAATTTAAAATTCTAATTTATAAGCATACATCAATGATCATACATTATAACAAAATACAAAGACAACAATACCACCATCTTCAGCATTCTGATAATACACAGCAAACCTCAACAATGTCGTTGTAGAAGATCACTGTAGATCTATTCTTCCTGCATCTTTGTTATCAATAAAAGATCTTAATCTCATAATCTTAACACTTCTGTCCTCTGCAACTTCAACAATATGTTATCAAGGCAACTCTGTTCAGTTCTAGGCCAAACTGCTATAATCATTGGTGAGTTTTGCTCATCTGTACATAGTATCAATTACAGGGATATACAAAACAACAGTGTTGTGTTATGCTCGTGTGAATTCTATTGTCAATTGTATCCTTATTGAAGAGTGATTGTTGTGCAGACTCCTAATGGCATAACAAGATGCTAATGCCTCTGTCCATTGATGCACATTTTGTGTCTAGAACAATACTCATACTTCTATCATAACTCCAAAAATCTGCAATCTAAACCTGTAGCTTCCATATTTGACAATTTAGCTAAATGTATTACAGCTTCTACTCCTTTACTTTGAAACTCTTGTTTAAATTCAAATTACAATGACCTCAAGGATTATTGTAACTTGATTATACAGATACTTGTAAGACACCAGTTAGGGTTACTTAGAGAAATCAAAAATACTTCAACGTGATCAATGTGTCTTTTAGAAAGCAAGCACTACCACAAAAAGTTAAGTTAATATGACGTTGAACTTCTTTGCCTTATAATATTTCTTATCGTCACAAACTGAATTCTTCACAAGAGGGAGCCTCTGATGTTGATCATCCATAGTGAATCTTGACGAGCCAAGCTTTGAGAGAAGCAGAGAAGCATTGATGAGTAACCACTTCAGGGATGATCTCCTCACAGAATGTGTAGGGTAATATTAAGCAGCAACCACAGATAAATGAATTTGTTTGGATCAAACTCAGAAGTTATCTAATCAGAGGGCCGACGGTTCATAGTGATAGAAATCCTCAAGATCTGTCTTCAATTCTGTCTAATATGCGCATTCCAAAATTCCTGCAAATAACCAAATCATATTACCAATGTGATGGCCATATCAAGGGTCCATTCTGCAATCTGCAATGTTCCAACAGATGCCATCGAGGTTCCATGCATGGGAGTGATCAGATCTAGTAATAACAACATACACAGCGCACGAAGGCTATGTGTGTTGTTATGTGTTCACCCTGCCGTTTTTATAACATGAACAGCTAAATTCCAAAACCTTACACTTAGTTTAACTGTTAATTAAAGATTAGTTTTAGGGTTAAGTTAATTACAATCATTTTTTTTGCATAAACGTGTGCCACGTCCCCCCACGCCCCCCCCACGTCCCTTCACGTCCCCTTTTTTGGAAATGTCCCCTCGGGAAAGGGAAACGACTCCCTGGCACGTCCCCCTGAGTTTCCTCATTTTTGGGGGCATGGGGAAACGTCCCCTACTCGTCCCCAAGTCCCCGGAACGTGGGGGAGCGAGGAAACTAGACCCCTAGGGGGGAGCGAGTCCCCGTGGAACACTGATAATAACAAGAAGATTTGATCAAAGGGTTTTCCCCACATTGCGGTTTTTATGTTCTATCTGCATTCACTGTCAATGTGATTGCTACTGGAAATAATTGGAAAATGTAATTGGGCTAATAAGCAACATTGAAGTAAATTGTGCTAAAGCATAGAACATACCATTGTTATCTAAAATTAACAGGCAGAATAGAAGGAGTAGCCTTCCAAGAGGATGTCATGGGATTGAGATTGTCAGAATAGATGCTTAGAGGCAAGAAGTCTCTAGGATTAGAATGCCTTCTATGAGGGGGCCATCCCAGATAGTTGGATATGCTTCAATGACAGAGGGAGCAGCAGTGCAAAGGGAGTAGCCATGATTTCCATAGGATAATATGTTCCTGTGTCAGAAGGAGCACCCAGTTAAGGTGACCAAGAAGCAGCTTTGGTGATGGATCCGGTGAAGGAAGCTAGGAAGTTTATGGTTGAGCCAAAGCATGCAACGAAGCATGTATTGAGGCCCCTGCATGGTATAGTTGGATACAGTTTGAGTTATTTCTCAATTGGTGAAGTGAGGTTGCAAGGATATACTAATTCAGATTGGGTCAGGAGCACATAGGACAAAAAAAACACCTTGGGGTGTTGCTTCAGCTTAGGATCAACTATGATATCCTTGTTTAGCAAAAAGCAGACTTATGTCGCACTCAATACAACAAAGGCAGAGTATATCGCAATTAGTGTCGAAAGTCACGAAGCAATGTGACTTCGAAGGCTTCTTGCATGACTATTTGATCAAGTCACTTCATCTGAGACATGGTGCAGAGGGAAGAAGTGAAGCTCCGATACATATCCATAGACGAGCAAATTGAGGACATTCTCACCAAGCCTCTGTTTAGAACGGGGTATGTATACTTCATGGACAAGCTTGGCATGATGTAGAATGTCTCCCTCATTGAGAGGGAGTGTTGATGTCTTTGCGGGATTGAGCAAACCATCTCCTAAGAAGTCAGACAGACTTGATTGGGTCTTGTTAATTTGACCAAGGGTGATGGATACATTCACTTGAGAAGGCATAAAGGACTTTGGTTAGGTCATGCTAATTTGACTAGGGATGAATGGCTCGGGGCAATTGTAGGATTGGACATATCTTCACTTGAGAAGCCAGAAGGACTTGGCTGGGACATGCTAATTTGACCAAAGGAGACAGATGAAATTCACTTGAGAAGCCATAAAGCACTTTGGCTGGGCCATGCTACTTTGGCCAAGGATGAATGGTCCAGGAGCAAATCCTCTCCTAAGAAGCAAAAAGAGACCTTGGTTGGGTCATGCTGACTTGACCAGTGGAGATTGACACATTTACCTGAGGAGCCATAAAAGATTTTGGTCGAGCCATGTTGATTTGGCAAGGTATGAATGGCCCGACATACTCACATTGCCTACTCCTAGATGGAGTGATCTATAGATGTGCGTGTAAAGAGTCATAATGTTAATTTTTAATGTACCTTGGACAAGTGGTTTCCCATGGGTTAGTCTCTACCTAGGGAAAAGTGTCCAAAATAATTATTTTCCTAAGTGTGACTTTATAAAGTGAAAGTGACTTTATAAGTGGCAAATTCAGTGTTAAATTGTAAAGTGAAAAGTGACTTTAGACATAATGTACAATGTGGGTACTTTATTTAATGGGTGAGTTAAAAAATAAAAAGTGAGAATTAAATGCACATATATTCCCATCCCTTGATCTAAATGAATCTGAGCCATTAGATGTTAGGGTTGCCCAAAAGTCATTTAAGGAAACAAAAGGGGGGAAAGAAAAGAGACACTGCATTCATTCTTCATGAGCATATTGGAGAAAGAAGTTTGACAGCGGGAGAAGAGTTCTTAAGGAGAAATTTGTTGCAGCACGCTGAAGGACTGATTTCTAAGCAAAGTTGGGCACAGAATCAAGGCATAGAAGACAGCATAAAGTGCAGTACGAACAGCGGTTAATGTTGTGAGTTGCACGCCATTCAAGAAAAGTTTTTGTGAACAAAAAAAATAATTGAAAATCTGTACAGTTCGTACAATTGTATGGAAATTTGTACAATAGTCTGTACAATACATATTTTCATGTTCAAGTGGGCATGGAAATCAAGGCAAAGTGGGCACGATTTTCAAGGAGTTTGGGCTGAAGAGATAAGTTGTATTTTTCTATTTTGTTTTGTCTACAAATGTATTTTTCCTAAACTTGAAAGATAAATAAATTTTAAGAGCTCTCTAACAAGTTTTACCCAGAGAAGATTGAAGGGGTTTTGCATGGGTCTAAGTTGACCAAAAAATCTGTGTGTCACTGGTATGTTTATGTCCACATTTATTTTCAGCATGTGTTGATAGTCCCATGAGTTTTAATTTGAAAATTTCATTTCCAGAATTCTATGTGTTGAATGTATGTTTATGGGAAAGGGCATTTAACTGAATTGGAGTGATAAGGTGAAATTAAAACCAGGTTGGGATTGCGGGAAACCTTTTAGTCATCAAATTTCAACACACAGTGCCTACTCCAGCATGGAGTGACCTATACATGTGCATGTGGGGAGCCATATTGCCTACTCCAAGATGGAGTGATCTATAGACATGCATCAACATAGCAAGCTCATGAACTTTTCATATGGAGGATAAATTTCAGTTAAGAGGAAATATATTGCAGCTAAGGAGAATACCTCTCTCACTAAGAGGGAGTGTTGATTTTGTGTAGCATCAAGAGGTATTCCCACATGCCAAAGAGGTCTCCATGTCAGCCCAAGGATAATAAAATAAAATAGAAAAACAAAAAATTATTCTTTTAGGGCACCAAATCGGCCTAAGGAAATTAAAATAAAAAACTATTTTTTAGGGCACCAAGTCTGCCCAATGCATGAAAGGGTGTGTCCCTTGGTTTAATTCACCCCCATTGGACTAGTATATATAGATGAAGTGACATCATTTTCTCCAACCAACAAAGTGAATTTCTTCTTCATCTTTTTGAGGTCTCTTGGACCACTGCACATGTGGAGAAAAGGAGGACAAGTTCATTGTTTTGATCGAGTTGTTTCTCTCTCTGTTTAACCAAGTTTGACCCAAGTTCGCTGAACTTTTTTGAGCAAACCTTGACCAATGTTGACTGAGATACAAGAGGGTGGCACGTGTGCAAGAATTCGACTGCAGTGGTCCACAAGAGCCACAGGGCCAAAATTTGACTACAAGTTGATTGTTTGACCAATGTTGACTCTAAGCATTTTGGCTGGTTTGACCAAGTTTTGACTAATATTTGGATTTGTACTTGGCACAAATTTCTAGACAAATTAGATCTGTAAACCTTGTTGAAGAATAATTTCTCCTAAAATAAAATTTGTTGGCTTTTTCTCCCAAGGTTGGCTCTCCCACGATAAAAATATTGTCTCTATTTTGCATGGTTGTCTTTTTATGATACTTACTATTTCCACCGGGTTTACTATTGATATTTTCTATGTATAATTGCTCAATAATATCAGTGGCATGAGATAAATTGATTAAATATCATTAGGTAGTGATTACCAAATCAGAGAATTGTTTGACACTACTCACCTTGTAGAAAACTCAACAATATGTGGAGTAATACTTGGATGCCCCCATATGTACATGACAGATGCATTCGCATGAGGGGCAAACCAATACACTTGGTCAAAGATGCACAAACATTAGTCATTGATGCTCATAGAAAAAAATCAAAGTTCTCACTAATTCCTACACACCAAGCTTAAAGGTTGATAACCACAAACAAGAAGTTTGTGTTGTTCTTGAGGGAGAATCAATAGAAGAATGAAGAATAGAGATTGAAGCATCCTTGCAAGGTTGGGATGGGCCACAAAAGTGGTGATTAGAACACTAAAGAAGTGCTTCAAAAACCCAACGAAGTGCCACCAATAAAAAAGGTTAAAAACAATTTAGTTGTTATCAGAATCTCCATGACCTACCATTAGATTGTGCAAAGAATCTATTTTGGAAGCAAATGAAGACAAAAGATTGTTGTAGCAATTATTGGAGTAAGGAGTCATATGATCAAGCACTTCACCAGCTACAAGAGTATGGAGTCATGTGGTCAAGCACTTCACTAGTTATTAAAGTAAAGGAGTCATATGGTCAAGCACTTCAACTTGTGTGTTACCAATTATCATTGTGCCTTATTGAGCTCTTTATGAGATCACCCTCAAGAATCCTTATCTAATGCCCTAGATAGATAAGACTTGTTCGACAAGCTAATGAATGATGTGTTGTGTCCATCCATAGATTCTTTTATAGTGTATTTGTAAAATATTTTGATGTTTAGATCTACTTGGGAAAAGTGTAGCTCACAACTAAAGGAAGTATTTGAAAGATTTAGGAAATGTGAGTTGTTAACCAATCTCACGAAATTTGAGTCTATTAAAAAAAATATTTATTTACCTTGGGCATGTGATTGGTGGAGGTAAGGTAAAGATCCATCCAACAAAGATCAAGGCCATCAACACCTGGGACACTCTAACAATGTCACACAATAAGAAGCTTTGTCAAAGTACCCCAAATATTCAAGAACATTTTCAACAATCATCGTACCACTCCACATTGTGACAATAAATGTGAAGAGTTTTAGCAAGTGGGGGGGAATCAGCAAACATTTTTTGAAGATTGTAAAAGGAGATCAATCAAACATTGGTCTTCATGATTCTTAACTTGCAACATCCATATAGGATTAAAATGGTGCAAGTAGATAATGCCATGGGAGTTGTATTTGTGCAAGGACCAAGAAATGTATGTTTTCACTCAATATTTTCATAAAGCAATTTTGAAATATCCCATACATGATTAAGAGCTCTATGCATTAGTGCATGTTGTGAAGAAGTGGAAGCATTATCTACTAGATAAGGAAATCTTGATTCATGATTAACACCAACCTCTAGAATACTTGTTAAGTCAAAAAAGGTTTTAGGAAGCAAGCTGTTGTGAGTTGGTCAGATTTCTACAACAATTCCATCTTGTAATAAAACGTAAGAAAGGAACAATTAAAAAAATCATGTACATGTTGTCCAGACCACTAAGGAAGAAGATAATAAACTTGGGAATGATAATACAACTTGCACCATTCACCCACAAAGGTTTTGGGGATGAGTACGTGAATGATGATGATTTTGGAGATATGTATATACAGTTGAAGAATAAAACATAATCGGGCTGGAAGAGAATGAATACCATCTTCAAGATGAATTATTGGAATTATTGTACAAGTTGGGCAAGCTTCAGATCACACAAGTTTCCAAGTATATTTGTAGTTGTGTTCTTTGTAGCATTAGTAAACCTAGCAATAGGAAGTTGTGTTTGTACATGCAACTGTCAGTGCCCAATAGGGATAAGTATGTGAATGGTGTTGATTTTGGAGACGTCTATAAACAACTAAAGAATAAGACAATAATTGTGTTATAAGAGAGTGAATACCATCTTCAAGAGGAATTATTGGAATTGTTGTACAAGTTGGACAAGCTTCACATCACACAATATTTCAAGCATATTTGTGGTTCTGTTATTTGTAGCATTATTAAACCTAGTAATAGGAAGTTGGGTTTGCATATGCAATTGTTATTGCCCAATAGACCATGGGAGAGTATCTTCATGGATTTTGTTGGAAGTTTGCTAATGACTAGGTGGGGCCATGATCATTGGTCATGCTTATGGACCAGTTCAACAAGATGTATGTGCTTATATGTTAAAATTGGCAATTGGGGCCAAACTCCATGTGGGTCATCTTATTAATGGAAGCTGATATTTTATTGGATCCCTCTCATCGAGAGGTGTACGATTGATCTAAAGATCATCCGATTCCGATAAGTATTCATGGAGATATGAATTTATTTGTGTTGTGGAACAATTCATCAAGGTCAGCCAGCGACCAAATAAACTTCACTTGTGCTCAACGTTTTAGTATAAATAAAGGTGGCCTTCAAGTCATTTCAACACACTTGGGATCTCTTCCTCTCTACTTGTCTTTGGGTTTTAGTAGGAGGAGAGATCCTAAGCGATAACGTTGCCCTAATCCAAAGGGCAGAAGTCGGAACTGCTGAAACAGCCAAAAAAGTCGGAACTGCTGGAATGGCCAGAAAAGCCGGAACTGCTAGAACTGTCAGGAACTACCGAGAATAGCCAGAATTGTTGGAATTGTCGAAACTGTCAGGAATAGCCAGAACTAACAGGGAAAGCTAGAACTGTCGGGAATTGCCGAAATTGTCAGAACTGCCGAGTTGTCGGGACTGTCAGAACTGTCGGGAATAGCTGGAACTGCCAGGAACAGCCAGAACTGTCAGGAAAGTTGTCTCAGAGGGCAGAAGCCAGAACTACCGGAACTGTCGGGAATAGCTGGAATTGCCGGAACTGCCAGGAACAACTAGAATTGTCGAAATTGTCGAAACTGCCGGAATAGGCGGGAAAGTTGACGCAGAAGTCGGAACTGTTGGGAACAGCCGAAATTGCTGGGAACCCCCGGAATTGCTGGGAACCCCCGGAATTGTCGGAACTGTCGGGAACAGCCGGAATTGTTGAAACTGGCAGGAACTGCCAGAACAGGCAGGAAAGTTGACACAAAGGGCAGAAGGCGAAACTGTTAGGAACAGCCAGAATTGCCGGAACTGCCGAGAACTGTAGGAATTGCCGAAACTAATGGGAACAACCGGAACTGCCAGGAACTACCGGAACAGCCAGAGCATCTATCTCCGAAGGAGAGCAGCATGCAAGGTACAACTAACTAACATTGGGACAGTTGTATGGTACTTAGCAGCAAATACACCAAGCATGCAATGTTACAGCTAGCATGCAAAGGACAACAAGCAAGCTAGGGACAACAAACAAGCAAGATGCAGTGAGCACATAGGTCAGTATAGCAACATGGTGCAGCAATGGCACATAATGCAATACAATGATGGGTACAACCATGATTAATGAAGCATAATGAGATGCAGCATAGTGATGATGGGTGTAGCACGGTGAGGTGCAGCATGATGACAAAATGCAGCACAACAATAGGTGAAGGAGTCACCTTGGAGAATCAATTGAAGTAGCATGTCTTCAACTAATCTTATGTATCATCTTCTTAGAGATGATCTATGCTCTTATCTAGATAAGTCAAAGTGTTGACTTCTGTTGTAAACGTGCTCTCTCTCTCTCTCTCTGCTGAACTAGTGAAGAACATATAAGAAGAATTGATCAAGGGTTTCCCCAAAATGGGGTTTGTCCCTGGGTAGCGCCACATCTTGTGTCCTCTTGTCTTGGCTTGTCTTCTACGATTTATGTTTATGTTCTATCTGCAGTTTACTTTAATGTTGATGTGATTGCTAATCTGGAAAAGATATTGAGCTAACTGTGAAAAATGAAATAAAATGCTCTAAGCATAGAACATATCTAAAATTTAACATTATACCTTGTAAGAAGACTAGTAAAGATCATGAAGCAATTGAATTGTTCTTTTCAAATGTATGTGTACATTTTGGGCTACCTCACTCAACTATCTCTAATCAAGATTCAATATTTTGGGCAAAACTTGGACAACATTTTGGAAAAAAAATGGATAGAAAGTTCAACATTTAATCATGTGTAAATTGAAGTTATTAACAAAACATTGGTTCAATTGTTAAGAGGGTATAACCATAAGTATCCAAAGCTACATTGTGATGGCGCATAATACGCCGTCCCTAGCCCCCACCTCCCACAAAAATTTTGCTTCCAAAGGGAGTATTCAAGAATCACCCTAGGGAGCATGCTCCCTTTTGGAGGAGTCATTATTTGGAATTGTACTCCCTTACAAGAAAAAGATGCTCCCTATCATTCAATAAGTGCCTCTCTCTAAGCACTCTTGGGATCTTAAAAACATTCCATGGGCGCTCCCAAGAGAGAGGCTTTTTTTCTTGTCAAGACTCAAAACCCAGACAAGGTTCCAAAATCTTGACATAGGCATGGCTAGGTTCCTCGGTGGATTAAAACACTCATTCACTCCATTTACCCTCACTTTATTTCTCCTTTCACTCATCTTTGCTAGCCTTGAGTGGATTGTTTGCTAGTTGTTAAGAAGCAAATTTTTGAGAGCTTGGAAGGGAGATTGAAGGCTGCCATAGTTTCATTCAGCCACCAGCAAAGAGCTGAAGAGGTAGGCTGTAAAGCCCACTCTTGTTTTCTTTTAAACATTATCCATGGGCTGTAAACTAATATTTTACTTTGTTGAATGTTTGAATGTTCTCTTCTTCTACTCTTTCCTGTTTCTCCTTCTCCGTCTTTCTATTGCAGGCAGAAAGTAATTCTCAAGATTCAAAAGGCATGATGGATATGTCTATGCTTAATCCCTTTGGTTCCTTTTTTTTATTAAGGTGGTGGCGTTGGGATATCGAAGTAGCAGTGATGATGAGGAAGAACTACAAATAGATGATACAAACCATGGAGAGAAAAAAGATATGTAAAGGGATGATGATGATAACGGAATTGATAGTGATGATGGATAGAATCCCCAACAGACCTCGACACCCTTGTGAAAGTATGTGGCATAGCTTGGGGAAGAGAAAATGTTAAAATCTCTATTCCAGCAACCTCAGTAAATTAATTCCTTGTGATTTCCTTACTAAAAAATTAATTTAGATTGAACTCTTCAGCTCGTAGAATTAAATACACTTGTTGAAAATTTAGTTGGAAATAGAAAATCAGCAAAAGCTACAAGAAAGAAATCTCCAACATACACCGAAATTTCTGCCCTTCAATCGTCTTTTCTTTAAAATCACTCCAAGCTTACAAGGGCTCCCAAACCGGGAAAATAGCCCACTAAGAAAAGAAGAAAAATGTAGAAATTTTGATTTAGACCCAACCCGGTTTCAACATTAATGTAGTCACATCACATCTAACACCCAACCCACATGTTTTGATCATTGTTATCATAAACATGAATATTACAAAATATTGAAACACATGAACCTATTCTACCTTTTAGCCTTTGCTGAGAAAACACAAGCAGTCACACAAATTTTTACAATAGAGATTTTGGTCAGCAGACGCAGGACAACCCCCATTGTTATCATAAACATGAATATTACAAAATATTGAAACACATGAGCCTATTCTACCTTTTAGCCTTTGCTGAGAAAACACAAGCAGTCACACAAATTTTTACAATAGAGATTTTGGTCAGCAGACACAGGACAACCCCCGAAGGGAAAACCAGTGAGTGAGAGAATTCTTATTTCTGTCAGAGAAATTATTACAGCATTTATTATAGCAATTAACATAGACTTAATTCTTACGAAATTATGCAGATATTTTCTTGATTTTCGTGTTGTAGCTACCTCCTCAAATGGTGCCTGACAGTCATGATTTCTGTGCCCAGATCTGCTCAAAACATTGTGCCAAAAAATGCTGTAAGTCCCTTGAAAATCGTGCCTGACACTGCTTAAAATCCATGCCCAGCTTCTCAATTTCTGTGCTTCTTCTGACAGATCTGACAGTCTCGGTTTCTGAGCTGTCAATCACCTCGAAATCTGCCCAGACTGCCTTGAAAATCATCCTCAGGCAGCCTCAAATTTCACGTTCAAGCAGCCTTGATTTTCACACCCAGGTTTCCTCAAAAATCATGATGTCTGACAACATTAAAGCCAGTCAAACCCTCGATTTCTGCACTCAGACTGCAACAATATATGTGTTGAATCCCCCTAGAAACTCGTGCTGAAACAGCTGCAATTAATGTTGGAAAGGTGCCTTCATTTCAGTGCTCTACTCAGCCTAGAAATGTGTGCCCTCTCCTTGTTGTACCTGTTGTTCTATTTACTCTTCTCCTGCTGTACTTGCTCTCTCAACCTCCTCTTTTCCTGTTCTCCAAAGCTCATAAAGAATGCATGCAAAATGGTGCCGTTTCCTCCCTTGAGCTTCCTTTTTCACTCATATAGAAGAGAAACCTGACCCTAAGATCCAATGGGTGAGATTAGATCTTAGCCAATGAGATCAAAGGTCAGGATCTAGCATCTCATTGACCCATAAGTCCCTTTATCCCCTAAGTCCCCTTTTCATTAATTAACTCAAAAAGTCACTTTATGACTTTATGTATTATAAAGTCACTTTAACTTTATTTCTCATAGAGTTAAGTCAAGGGGGTCATGTTAGACACTTTTTCCTAGGCTAGGCACCAAGCCCTGGGAACACTTACCCTGGTACACTTTTTCTAACAAAAAATTATAACAAAACCTAGCTGTTCTGGTGCATCATATAGCCTATACAGCCTTGCCAGAACCTGCTGTACAAGCCCTCCTGTTGCTACTATAATTTTATTAATGTAATTATTGTCATATTTAATGGTCATTTATGTATTTTAAAAAGTTTCCTAGTTTCATAGTTTAGTTCAATTCACGATTGTTTCTCTTCTAGAAAGATCATTATGTGATTGTTTCTCTTATAGAAACATCATTATGTATTTTAGAAACATTCCCTGTTTCTTAGTTTAGTTCAAACTCCAGTTTACGATTGTTTTTATTTCTCTTATAGAAACATCATTAAGGAGCTTTTGGTGTCCATTGTTATATATTGAAATACCATTTCATGGTATCAGAGCCAGTTTTTTTGGGGGAATTTTCAAAATAAAAAAATTTGTGGTTGCTATCAATTTGTAGTTAGTTTGTGCTGCGAGCTGCACTCTGCAAGATCGTGCTTTTTCAAGTGCCTCAAGATCTGTGCCACACGGGTTTTCACTGATTTTTTCCAGAAAAAAACAGACTTCTTTTGAAGTTCGTTATTGGAGTTTGACCTCATTTTTCATGCAATGGAAAACGAGAGGGATGCCATTGACCAACATCATGTTGGAAAGCAATCAATGCTTTAATGGCAAGAATTACAACACATGGAAACAATGCATGCTCACAATTTTTTAGTACCAGTACAAGCAAAAGAGTGAAGTCGGGAAAAGACCAGGACAAGTTCAAAGAGTGAAGTCGGGAAAAAGTAATGCTCATCAAGTTATCAGTCACCGATGAAATCCTTCCAGAAGTGTTGTTTAGCAAGACAGCTGCAAAGATATCGACACATCTGAAGAATCTCCATGAAACGTCAGACAGAGGCAGAGCATTCTTTTTGAAGAATATGTTGTTTTCAATCATGATGGACAACAAGATATCCCTGCAAGAGCATCTCATGAAGATCAAGGATATTCACGATCAAATAGAGACCATTAGTCGTAAGATGGAAGAGGAGTATATGGTGGTCATCATGCTGAAAAGCTTACCACGATCCTACGAGCACTTCAACAAAACTCTCAACATTACGCCCATCAGTGTTGACTTGAAGTTTGATGAGCTATGCAACAAGCTTCTACAGCAAGACAGGTGGAAGCAACAATTTGAGAGCAACAGCAAGAAAACCACTATTGAACAAACGTTTACTGCCAAAGGCAAAGGCAAGTCCTTTCAGCAAAAAGGAAAAGGCAAATATGAGAGTGCCAAGAAGGCTATCACTTGTCATTATTGTGGTAAGCTCGGTCATATGAAGAAACACTGTAGAAAACGGTTGGCTGGTGAGAAATCCAAATAGGGAGGGTCTCATCAAAAGGCCCATGTTGCAGAGCATAGTGAGCAGGAGTTTGAGGACAAGGCAAATCTGAGAAGAGTTCCAAGATGGCTATCACATGTCATTATTGTGGTAAGCTTGGTCATATGAAGAAACACTGCAGAAAACAGTTGGTTAATGAGAAATCCAACCATGGACGGTCTCAACAAAAGGTCGATCTTGCAAAGCATACTCAGCAAAAGGAGTCTGCCTTTTATGCCTTTATGGCCAACAGA
Source organism: Pinus taeda (assembly GCA_000404065.3). Taxonomy (NCBI): domain Eukaryota; kingdom Viridiplantae; phylum Streptophyta; class Pinopsida; order Pinales; family Pinaceae; genus Pinus; species Pinus taeda. Next base: position 63,261 of record APFE031215683.1, read on the forward strand.
CCAGTAGATAATGCCAAGTCATATGTTTGGTACATTGATTCTAGAGTTTCTTGGTATTTTACACAGAGGAGAGATTGGTTCATGGCGTACAAGGCCTGCTCCGAATTAGTGATCTTCAGCAGAGGTGAAGAGTATACAATTGTTGGCAAGGGCAACATTCAGATCACCTCTAGAGGGAGAAATCTCATATTTCTCAATGTATACTAGGTTCCAAGCACAATGCTAAATCTGCTCTCTATTAGTCTGATTATGCGACACTGTCCGAAGTTGGATGTCGTTTTCAGCGAACACATGCCACATTGTTGATAAGGAGTCCAAGAAAACAATTGCAATTGGCCTCGAAGATCACAGATTGTTTATATTGATTGACACTAGAGAGTCTCGGGAGCTTGCAAATGGCTGCAAAGAATTCATCCATAAACACTCTTTGGCATCAGCAGTATTGGCATCTCAACCTATCATATCTTTCTGCATTGGCTCGGGAGAATATGGTAGAGTGCTTGCCTGAGATTCAACAGCAGACACACGGTGTGTGCGGAGCTTGCCAAGCAGGGAAGCAACATTGAACTCCATTCTCAGACAAACAAGCTTAGAAAGCATTCAAGGTCTTGCAGTTGGTTCATGCAGATGTTTATGGACCAATGAATATTGCATCGGTCATTGGTGCTAGGTATTTTCTTCTATTTGTTGATGATTTCAGTATGAAAATGTGGGTGTTTTCCTAAAGGCAAAATCAAATGTGTTTAATGAATTCTAGAAGTTTAAAGCATTAGTTGAAAGAGAGTCAGGATATCAAATCATAACTCTTAGGTCAGATTATGGGGGTGAATTCTGTTCCAGTGAATTCACGATTTTTTGTGCTAAACAAGGTATCAAGCGTCAGCTTCCCACACCCTATACGCCTCAGTAGAATGGCATTGAGCAGAGGAAGTAGAATGGCATTGAGCAGAGGAATCGTACCATTACGGAAATGGCTTGTTGAATGTTGGAGAACAAAAATGTTCCTAATAAGTTTTCGGCTAAAACAGCATATACTGCAGTGTACCTTCTAAACCGGTCTCCAACACACCGTCAAGAAGATGACTCTCAAGGAAGCACAGTCTGGGAGGAAACCAAAAATCAGCCACCTCAACCTTTTTAATTCGACTCTATATGTTTGGATTCCAGATGCATAGATGACCAAATTGGATTCCAAAAGTCAGAAGTTTATGCTTATAGGCTATAGTGACAATCATAAGGCCTATCAGTCAATTGATTTGGACACTGATCATCTCGCATCCAGTAGAGATGTGGTTTTTGATGAAGAAGGTGGGCCCTTTCTTCTCTCTTCTTGCATCCAGCATCCTGGATATCAGCCTCTGCAGACAAAAGATTTGAATGTTAGGCTTCCATTAGCTCCACCTGAAGAGAGGGAATCTGATGATTCCGAACCTGAACTTGTGGAATCTCCTAGGAATAACATTGTCCACCAGATTTCCTTTAAGACAACCTAAATTAGCATCCAGATGATTTCATACCATGCATCCAGATGACTTCTAAGCAGGGGCAGCATGGGATGTTCTGGGGCTGAAAAGTGCCCAGAAGAGCAGCACACAGTTGGAGGACCCATCCTTGACGAGGCTGCAGTGAACCAAGAGCTGTTCGAGTGGTGGATTGAGGGCTATTGCAGCGTGCAAGTGCCCCAACCAGGGACAGCAATCTTAACAGACTTGGAGCAGCATTTTTTTCCTGTGTTGGGTCCTTGCTTTGACCAGTTTTGGATCGATTTGACTTGCAGCCTGTGGGAGCCAACTGTTGTGGTGTCTTGGGTGTGAAGAAACCCCAACTAGGAGCAGATTTTGCAGTGATTGGATTGGATGCCATTGATCTGGTGGAGGGCAGCGTGTTGGCTACCCAAAGTAGCCATAGACAAGCAGTCTTGAAGTGGAGAAGATAGCTGAAGGTTGGGTGAAGTTTGGCGCTTAATGTGCAGCACTTTGATGGACAAAAGTGACTGCTAGATTGGAAGATTGGAGCTTAAGGATTGGCCAGCCTAGAGAGCAGATTAGATCAGCCCATGTACATGCAGCAGACGTGACTTGCAGCAGTGTTAAATGGCACCCCTTCTGGAGTCTCTATGTGGTGTCCTTTGAAGGACTAAGGGGCAGCTAGAGAGCAGTACGGAAGCGAAGGACCGACATGACAAGATACAACAAAGAAGCTGCAGCGAAGATACCATAGACTGCTGTATTATTTAGATTTGGTTTAATATACCGAAGGTTGAGTTGTACATTACTGTACAATTTTTTTAAAAAATTGTGTGTACTTGTGCATATGTGATTTACTGCTTTATGTTTTCTGCTATGCAAAGTAGTTCTTGTTGAGATTCTTGGTTTGGTAGCGTCAGAGAATTTAAGATTCTAACCTAGACCCAAGATCGTGGAAATTCAACTCTCTGGCCTAAGTTGTGGGAAAAGCTCATCGGTGATGTTCGAGATAATGAGTTCGTTGAGGGTATACCATCTCAAGGTAAGAACAAGACGAACACAATGAACTTTGCTCTTATGGCTAACATTCAGAGTGTTTATGAGCCCCATAATTATTCAAATGTGAAACATAGAATTGATGGGAAAAGGCAATGGAAGCTGAGCATCATAGTCTTTTGAAGAACAACACTTGGGTTCCAAACTTCCAACAGATCTTCCACCACAGAGAAAACCCATTGGCTGCAAATGGGTCTATAAAGTGAAGTACAAAACTGATGGAACTCTTGATAACTACAAAGCTTGATTGGTGGCTAAAGGCTTCTCTATGAGGAAATCTTTGCTCCTACAACAAAGATGAGCACCATCCAACTACTTCTAGCCATTGCAGCACAGTCTGGCTGGAAAGTTCATCAAATGGACGTGAAGAGTGCCTTCCTCAATGGTGATTTTGAGGAAGAAGTCTACATGACGAAGCCTCAAGGCTTCAAGTTGCAGGTAAAGAGCACCTGGCATGCAGACTGGTAAAGTCTCTATATGGCCTAAAGCAGGCCCCTAGAGCATGGTACATCAAGATTGGTCAATACTTGGTTGCACAGGACTTTCAAAGAAGTCTTTCAAATCCTAACTTGTATGTCAAGAGCGTTGGTAATGACATCATTCTTCTTGTCATCTATGTGGATGATATCATCATTACTAGTAATGGGGCACAGTTGCTTGAGCAAATCAGACTGAATTTGTGTCAGGCATTTGATATGAAAAATTTGGGACTTCTGCATTATTTTCTTGACATAAAGGTTTGGCAAACAGGTGGCAGCATTTTCATTCCTCAATCAAAGTATGCCAAGAGTTTGTTGGATAAGTTCAAGATGATAGATTGCAGACCTTCCTCTACACCTGTGGAGAAAGGAACAAAACTATCAGCCAAATTAGATTCATCGGTGGTGAATGAATCCACATTTCGGCAACTAGTCATCTATCTTACAGCGACCAGACCTGATCTTAGCTATGTTGTGAGCTACATATCCCATTTCACGGCAGCCCTAAAGCAGAACATTGGGTTGCAGCGAAACGTGTACTGACATATGTGAAAGGGCCACCTGACTTTAGCATTTTGTACAGCACAAGCAAAGATCCTCGACTAATTCATTTTACAAACTCAGATTGGGTAGGTTTTGTTGATGATAGGAAGTCTACTTATGGGTATGTCTTCAGTCTTGGTACGGGTGCAGTCATATGGACCAGTAAGAAGCAGCAGGAGGTAGCTCTTTCCTCGACAGAAGCAGAGTATCAGGGAACTGTTAAAGCAGCATGTGAGGCAGTATGGCTACATAGGATGCGTTTTGACATGAAAATGTCTCAAGCAAGGCCTTCACCCTTGTTTTGTGATAATCAAGGGGTGCTAAAACTGGCCAAGAATCCAGTCTTCCACGAACGTACCAAACATGTAGAATCGCATTGTCATTTCATCCAACAGCTTGTTGAAGATGGCACTCTGATCCTGCAGTATGTTCCAATTGAGGACCAGAATGCATATATTCTAACCAAGTCTCTGAGCCCAGACAAGTTTGTAAAATTTAGGGGGCAACTTGGTGTAGTTAAGAGAATAACCATTAAGGGAGGGTATTAATGTAATTATTGTCATATTTAATGGTCATTTGTGTATTTAAGAAACTTTCCCTGTTTCTTAGTTTAGTTCAATTCACAATTGTTTCTCTTATAGAAAAATCATTATGTATTTTAGAAACTCTCCCTGTTTCTTAGTTTAGTTAAGTTAACGATTGTATCTATTTCTCTTATAGAAACATAGTTTGTAATCTGTTATTTAAGGAGCCTTCCGTCTCCATTGTTATATATCAAAGTACCATTTCAAATTTCTCCTATAAACTTTTACAGCCTCCTAAAGTTGCCTCTACACCTGCTATGTATGGCCTCTTCAATTTCTGAGAGTTCGGTTAATCTCCTTTTGTTGCTCACATGGTTTCCTCTTTTCTCCTTTGGACTTGCATGCTGAGTGAAAATCCTTTATGACTCTCCCACTTGTGTTTTTCAAACACACTTTATGTATTTTCCTTTCACTTTCTCTTTCTTGTATAACATTGAGTTGAGAACCAAATCCCATAACCCTAATCTCTCCATGAGATTGAAATTAAATTTCAATCAACAGTGGAGATTACATCTAAATGACTAAAGTAAATACTTTACATTTTATTAGACATTGGTCAATTCACAAATAAAAGACTTTTCACTTCAATAAATGGCATTAAGGTGAATTACAAAATAAAAGGGACCTTTTTTGACAATTTCCACACATCCTACACTACACCTGTGTGAAAGTTCTTCTTCGATTACAAACATCAACAAAAAAAGGGTCGAACAACAAACTTTATATACTACCATTGTCATGCAATATACATAGGTTCATGTACTTGAATGAGAAAGGGACTATGCCTTGGAATGAAGGTAAGAATCAAGACTATACGAGACTAAAACTTGTGAGCATGTGCTATGAAAGATAAAAATAAATACAAGGAAGAGGAGGCCTCATAAAGCAAATCCAAAAAAATCAAGGTTTGAATGTAAGAATCAAACCTCAAGTTCACAAAGAACATATAGTGGGTGATCCCCATTCACCCATACTAGTCAATTCTTTCTTATGCATTCATGGCATACAACAATATCAAATTTCCTAAACCAAGGTTGTAAGGGATGACATGGATGCAAAACTTTTCAGGTTTAGCCAGGGTGTTAGAATCCTTGCAAACCTAGCACCCAACACTTAATTCCTAGCAAATTAATAATCTACCAATTAAATGTACAGCTAGGTTCAATAACACAAAGATTCCATGGAAGCAAATTTCCAAATCTCAATCATGACAAAAAAATGACATATAGATTCTACCCAATCAGAGTTCTTCATTAAATTCTTCAAAACTTACATGGGCTCCCCTCCTAGGAAAATGGCCCAGCTGAGGAAATGCATACAACACTGAATCTGATCTAACTGATCAAGCTCTCCTTGGCTAACCTAGATCTCCTTGCTGCCCCTTCCTCAGACCCAGCACACTCACTGAGATTCCTCTCAATCTTGTGTTGTTGTATGGTGTCTTCTCCTTATCTCTAGCCTTGTTTTTATAACTTCACATTGAGTTAAATCCCTAGCCCTAATCTCCAAACTGATTGACGGTTGAGATTAGATCTTGCGTCACTTGAGATCAGGAGCTGAGATTAAAGCATAATAAGTAATTTATTTTAATTTTCCTTAGTTTACTTTAGCTCAATAAGCCAACATAATAATTATGTGTTTTTCCTAAGCCTGACTGAGGCTAAGTTACAAAAAGAATTTGTTCATGTTGGAGAAAGTGTCTAAGGATGCTTTGGGCAACTTTTGCACACCTAGACATTTGGGCATGTGCAAAAGCACCTGCCCGAGCTACAAACATCAACATTAATGGCTTGCCTTTAACATTTGTCGAACTATCAAACACAATGGATACCCATATTTGTTCAAATCATTTGTAAATTGTTCTCAAGCAAAAAAAAAATTAGGTTTCTCTAGTTATGTGGCATACCATCGCCCTATTGACATGAAATGGTACAAGCCATCAATGGTGCCCCTAAGGGATACAAGAACCTTTGGTATGACAAAGCTACAACCATGGGGCTTGACAAGGAAAGCGCCAAACTCCATAGTGCTTTGGAACAATTTACAAATGATTGGAACAAATCTGGGGTACCTATTGTATTTGATAGTTGGACAAATGTTAAAGGTGTGCCATTAATAAATATTCTTGGTGTGTCTACTAGCGGTACAATCTTCCTTTCAACCTATGACTACTCAAATCGTTATAATGCTCATATTAATATTGCAAACCCTTAATTAAAACCATTCAAAAGAGTGGATCATACAATGTATTCAAGTCATCACTGATAATGCAACTAATTGTAAGGTAGCAAGTGAAATCATCGAGGATATGTACCCTAACATAATTTGTTTAGGGTGTTTAATTCACACATTGAACCTCTTGAATCGTGATGCAGGATATTGTTCAGATGAAGGACCATGATTATAAATGGATTGGTACATTGTACAAGAGAGGGAAAAAAATGATAAATTTTATTACCAATCATAGGAAATTGCCCACCACATTTTCCACGATTATTAGACTATCAGTCCATAGACAATAACAAAGTCTGAGACCACCTTGGTATGAATTGTAAACCTTATCTTTGATGAGGTGTTGTCATGATCCACTGATGAGCTGTCAGTGAGTTCTAGATCTAGAATGGTCCAATTGATGTACTATAAATCCAGATAATGAGATCAATACAATGAGTTAAGAGAACAGCATTAAGAAAACAACAATTACTGATGAAGGAAAAATAGAATGGGAGAAGCAAAGTCACTAAATTTGTTCCTCATCTTCTTCATTAGAAAACTTTTGGAGACTTGAGTATTAAGCGAAGTAGCTAGAAAACACCCTAATATGTTCAAGTGGGAAAGTATGATCTACAATAGATCATGAAGTATTAAACAAAATGGCTGGAAAATGCTTAATTTGCTTGACAAGGAGTTGAAATTAAGGTCTTCATTGACAAGGAAGTTGATCGATAAGAGTGTTGCCAACAAGGAAACTCACCAACAAGGAGTTTGTCAACAAGATAAATTACTGACAAGGGTGTAAAGAACAAGCAAGTTATCGACAAAACAATCTAAAATAATTGCTATCATCAACACACAAAAAGCATGAACACTATCACAGTGCAAAAAAAATTGTTGCATCCAGGACTTTAGGCTGCACTGATTCAGAATATCACCACCCTGTATAGAAGATAAGTACAAATGTGACATTGACCAACATTTCTGGCAAAGACTATATTTACCTGAATCTCTGGCTCAGCTACAACATACTGCTTTAAAAGTCTGTCACCAAAAGCACGCGAAACAGCAAGAACCCCCCCAACACGCCATGTACCTATATCAAAATGTAAATTGTTGGTTTTATTGCTTATAAAAGTTTCTTTAGTAATACAGGGTCAAATGAACTCTTGATGAAGGGTAAAAAATCATTCTATATTCACATAAATAACTCAAATTTTCAGAGAGCATTCATTTCACAACTTCTTACCAGCCCACATAACAAATCCTCCAGCATCCTCAATTCGTTGACGCTCGTCAGTTTGATTTGGTTTATGATCCCGAGAAAGAGCAACAGCTGCTCCAATAAATAGCAAAGTCCATTTTCAGTTACATATGAAAGGCAATAATGGGCATACAATAAATAAATGTTAAAAAGAGAAGTCTCAATCATCAAGAATCTAGAAGAAATGTGGAGAGAACAAAATGCAGCATCACCGTAATCATATAAATCTCCATGGTGAGATTTCGAAAGCCTGCAGAGGGCTTTCCCTTGACTCTTAAGGTTAAATATTAGTCATTAGGTTACAAAAGTACACCACTGAATTGCATTGGTGACAGGACAATATGACAGACAAAACAGCTCTCTCATATATGTCTAAATCAACCAAGTTATAGAGACAAATACCATCACTCAGTAAACATTTAAAGGATAAAATACATCCATATGATTTGAGCTTTCCTCTTTGAGAGCAATGATACTAGTCTTGTATTATAGAAAATTTATGAGAGACTCTTATTTAAAGTTCCTATCGCAGTTCTCTGTATATCAAATATGAAGTTTCATTGATACCTTGATGTCCCGCCCTCAAAATATCTTAATCTTATCATAACCAACTAGATGTTCATGACAGCACATCTTCAATTTTCCCAGGATGGGGCTGGGGATACGTTAGAGCCCTTCTTGGTCCTTTCCACATTAGCTTTCAAGAAACCTTCTGATGTGTAATTGCTTGATTGAACATCCAACGAGTGATACAAAGACGTTATAGGTAGCTAGAGCCTAGCAAGCATCTACTTAAAATTTCAATGATTTTTCATGACAAATCCACAGAATACTTTCTCATGTCCATTCTCATAACAAAGTTCATTTTGATATCTCATCTTCTTATGCAGCCATGAGTTATATCTAAATAGCATTCAGAAGATTGCAGCAAGTTGGAATCATGTCTTGCCATTGATCCTTAGTGTCTTGGCATCCTAAATGATCTAAATCACCGACCTATTCATAAACTCCTAAACCACTTCTGCGATATCGTCAATTCCTGCATCCTAAGATGGTAAGCTCTTAGGTACTAATCTAGACATAACAGAGCTAGACAGCACCAAATCCATTATAAAAGACAACAGAATGTCATGGTTATGGCCTTACTTAACAATTCTTGGCAGTTAGACCATATGTTTCACATCCTTGATCTGTATTAGTTTGGCCCTGCCAAAGAGCTCAGCTTGGAGGACGGATGACTTTCAAGGTTGTTGATTTTATCATCATTGAATAAACGCAAGCAGGCACTTGTGAAATCCTCTTTTCATATATATACTGTAAGATCATGAAAGGGTGAAGGGAAATGTATTAATAGCAAGCACCATCTAATAATATTTTGATGATTGTAGGAAGTTAGAAGCATGTATCTCCATTATTACTCAGTGTCTTGGCATTCTGACCAATCTCGATCATCAACTTATTTCATAAATTCCTAAACCACTTCCACAGTATGCCCAATTCTTGCATCCTATTATAAGGAGCTATTTCGTATTCATCTAGCTACGACAGTTGCAAACAGCACCAAATACTTATCACGATATTATCGAATTTACCATGATAATATCGCAGAAACTGAAGTTTCCAATAATATCACCTTAAATTATCGCAATAATTTGTCCCCTTTAAATTTATCATAATAATTTAGTTTACCACAATAATTATCACGAGTGGAAGGGAAATCATCGCTCTGCTGCTGGAATGTTCGGAATAAAACACTGGTTTGGGTTTTTGATTGTCATTTGTGATTTTTCTTAAGTGGGGATTTAGCTCTCACAATAGTGTGACGATTTTTCATCAAGCAAACAAGGGAAAATCCATAGTTTTCTTTGCCATCAGATAAGCATTAGTGGAGTGGAGATCTACTCCAATATACCATATCCATATTCCCATGTATGTAAAAATAATGATGCCTTCCTTTTCTTTGTTTTTCAAGATTTACTATAGGGTATGCAACATCCATTAGATATATCTCTTCTTGCCCTTTTTGAATGGAATCTCTAACACTTATGTAGTTGGCTATTTTAATTGGAGCATTTTTTAAGCTTTTTTGTGAATTTGTATTCTAATTTTTCCCTATATTTTTTGTTGCATAGGTTTAAAAATTCAATCAGTGCTCTATGCATTTCAAAATGCCAAATCCATTGGACCCAATGTGGGAGTATAGTCTACCTTATAATGGTCATTATAAAATGACGTTGAATTGCAATTTAGGTGGTATGGAAATGTTAGGTGGTGTTAGAATTCCATGCACCACAAGTCTGGTCTATGTTTTGACAGTTTCACAAAACACAAAACATAAATACACTGAAATGCCTAACATTAAAACAACTTTAGCACAGTGGAATATACAAGCAATTGGATCATACACAATACACAATTTTATTGCCAAAACTGATTTTTTATCAGTCCCTTAATAATATTCCTGGTGCTCCGATACTAAGGAAAACGGCCCTTTACAATCCCTAGAAAATATGCCCAAATACAAGACAAGACCCTTGTCAATTTCATTGCACTGAAGGTTAATCCTTCAAGCCCTCCCTGTGATGCAAACAATGCTTCTGTGGCTGTCCTTTACCACAGAACCCCTACAGCAGTTCACCACCTCGTTGCTGCCACTTTAGGATACTGTTGTAGCACCAAGGGGCTTACCTAGCCCTCTAAATTCCTCGGACCACCTGTGAACTTCCTTCTATGCTGATCTGTCCTGTTGAGGCTACCTCATGTAGCCCACGTCCCTCACAAAGGGCTCCTATAGGCTTCAACGGACCTCCCTGTATCTGTGGATAGTACTCAACAGGCCTGCAGCCTTTCCTTCTACTGTGGCCTGATGTCCCAGCCTCCAAACAACACCCCCAGGCCCACCCTTCTAGCTATGGGTTGTTCCTGCCACAGATCCAACCCTAAACTAGAGCCCAAATTCCTTCCTCTCAAAAGTCCTCACACAGGCCTCAACCTGTGCTAAATTAGCAGGTCGGACCTTCCACAGGGTCCAGCACCTTGCTGCTTAACTGCAGATGCACCTACAAGCCCCCTTTTCTTTGCAGTCTGCCACAGCAGGGCTCATAGCCCCATCCTTGCGGCTGTGTAGACCCGACCTTTTCCTTTGGGCCCTAAACCCTTGCGCACAGGCCCCGTGACCTTCCTTGTTTGCAGCAATCTGTGTATATCATCCAGCTGGCCACCTGCTAGCCCTCAGCCTAGCTGCAGTTTCCTTAGCAAATCAGAACCCCAATCAAGAAGAAACATCCATTATTCTCCCCTCCATGATTGATTTCAAGCCTCTCCATTAGCTTCTAATTAATACTTTTCGTTAAGGTGTGCAATCCCATGGGTCATCAGAATACCGTGGGTCTTAGCCCATACTCTCATAAAATCACTTCTATGAGTGTTTTCCTCTCACATACCCAGCAACAAGGGCACGTGAGAGTTCATCCCAATGCTACCAAATTTCAACACTAAAAGACACCCATCATAAGCTTCTTCTTCAGTCACTAAAGCAAAACCTGATATAAGAGTTGAACCCTTCTTGAAGGTTACCTTGCTACTATAAACCTCTTGCTTCTCCTTATCATGCACAGCCTGTAAGCCAGATCATGACACCTTGTCGGTTTTGGAAGACTCCTTTCTTCCATTTGAAGACACACTCTTCTAGGGTTGCTAACTCTCCCTCTGAATCTGTGAACTCCCTCTAAAACCTGACTCCCTTTAAGTCTCTGATTTGTTATACCTTGCCAACTCTGTCGCCTCAGTTGGCATAGTGATCCTGGTGTAAGCATACTCCCACAGATCATTCACCAAAAGCACTAGCTTGATTCTTTCCTTCCACAAACTATAGTTGGATATCCCATCCAACCAATCCTCAATCCTCAAGCCAAAAACCATCTTGTTTGTTGAATTATTGCCCAAAATCCAAGAGACCAGTTGTCAATCCTTCAACAACAAAACAAATCAAATCCCTCTTAGGGCTGCCACAAGTGCACAAATCTAACCCAACTGCTCTTCAATGTGTTCCAATACCATGTTAGAATTCCATGCACCCTAAGTTTTGTTTATGTTCTCATAGTTTCGCAAAACAACATAAACACACTAAAATGCATAAGTTTAAAACTATGTTGCCAGGAATCGTGGGTTCGGGGACGGGTACGGGGACGGGGACATCATTTTCTGTAACAGGGTGCGTGGGTTCGTCGGGTAATTATAATTATATATATAATATTATAGATATTAATTTTAAATTATAATATAAGTGATTTGTATTTTTTTCAACTTTAACAAGAAAATAAAATATTAGATTTAAACTTTAAATATTTAAACATGCACATCATTGAACATTTAACATTCACAATGAAATTTCAAAATTTCTAGTGTTATATCAAGTGCAAATTGGAGTTTACATATTAGTAAGAATCATGATATAATGTCTATTGTCATTCTACATTCAAAATTTGCCTTGAGGCATCTCCAAACAAAACTAGGAAATTTTAAAATACTAAAATAAAAATAGCTAATGGTGAACAATGGCTTCCTCAAGCCATGTCATCAACATCACTTAGATCTTCAATTAGCATGCTCTCCACGTAGGAATCACTCTCATCTTGAGGCTCTTTCTCATCCATAGCAACTGGAGCTAGCTCAATAAGGCCATCTGGTTGTATCTCCTCGCCCACACACATAGCATCATTTGTGTATTGGCCCCATCTCTTGAAAGGACCCTCCTTGTAACCAAGATCTTTTTGAGATATGAGACAAAGTGTGCTATGAATGTACACTACATTCTCTGCCTTCTTTGAGCCCAACCTATTTCTCTTTACTGAATGGATAAAGGCATAAGTACTCAAATTCCTCTCGAAAGATGCAGAACTAGCTACTTGGAATATTAAGGGAAGCCCATTAAATTAATTAAAAATTTAAAAATAAAAACTAAAATGAACTCCAAAGAACCCGATTTTGGGGTTCCAAGTACCCATCATCAGGGTTCTTCGTACCTGTGAAGACAAAATAACCCAAATTTTTTTAATGGAGAACCCGGTTCTTATGGGTTCTTCTCAAAAGCACCCGTACAAGAATCTGGTACTTGGGTTCGAGAACCCGGGACGGGTTCGAGAACCCCAACCCTAGGTTCGGGAACCCGTGCAACATAGGTTTAAAACAAATTTAGCACAACAGAATATACTAGCAATTAAATCATACACATAACACAATTTTATTGCCAAAGTGATTTCTTATAAGTCCTTTAATAACAATCCTAGGGCTCTACCAAAGAAAATGGCCATTTTCAATCCCTCAAAAATGCCCAAATACAAGAAAAGACCCTTGTCAATTTCCTTGAGCTGAGGATTTAGTCCTTCAAGCCCTCACTACCCTACAAATAATGCTTCTACGGTTGTCCTTTACCACAAAATCCCTACAACAGTTTACCACCTTGTTGTTGCCACTTTAGGACACTATTGTAGCACCAAGGGGCTTACCCAACCCTCTCAAATCCCCAAACCACCTGCAAACTTCATTCTGTGTTGATTAGTCCTACTAAGGCTACCTCTTGTAGGCCACGACACTCACACAAAGTTCCTACGGGCCTCAACGAGCCTCCCTGTAGCTGCAGATAGTACTCAAAAGGCCTACGACCTTTCCTTCTGTTGCAGCCTGATGTCCGAACCTTCAAGCAACAACTCCCAAGCCTTCCTTCTAGTTGTGAGTTGTTAAGTCTAGCCCTAAACTTGGGCCTAGATTCCTTCCTAACCTGCGAACTACCCAAAAGTCCTCACGTAGGCCTCAGCCTATGCTAAACTAGAAGATCGACACTTCCACAATGTCCAACACCTTGTTGCTTGCCTGCGGTTGCACCTATAAGCCCCCTTCTCTTTGTGGTATGCCACAGCAAGGCCCACAACCCCATCCATGTTGTTGTGTAGACTCCACCCTTTCCTTTGGGCCCTAAACCCTTGCACACAAGCCCTACAACCTTCCTTGTTTGTAGCAGTCTGCATATATCATCCAACTAGCCACCTGCTAGCCCTTGGCCTATATTAATTTCCTTAACAAATCAGAACCCCAATCAAGAAGAAACATCCATTATTCTTCTCCCCGTGACTCATCTCAATCCTCTCCATTGGCTTCTAATTTATACTTTTTCTTAAGGTGTGCAATACAATGGATCATATGAATACTATGGGTCTATACCATGGATCATCAGAATACCATGGGTCTTAGCCCATACACTCATAAAATCACTTCTAGGAGTATTCCTCTCACATACTCATCACCAAGGACACGTGAGAGTAGCTCCCGATGCTACCAAATTTCAACAGGCAGAATCAACTGTTTGAAATATGACCTTGCCAAAACCCTAAGGAATAAAATGGAGATTTTCCCAACATCCACTCTAGAAATTGTCCACATTGCAAATCAATCCATTTTTCAAATGCACAAGAAGAGAGATTAGAAGGAAGCAAAAAGGTTTGATCTCGCAAATAGATCTACAAGCTTCTCAAGAGTGGGGTAAAGCCAATCCTTGGGCTCACATTCCACAATGCCTAGCCCCTCAGCATTATGGGCAAAGGATTTGGTTAAGGGAGATCAGAAGAGAGTTGAATCTACCAGTATCATTTCTAGCCAAAGGAAGCAACGACAGAGGTACACAGGGTACATGGCACTAATCACTGAAGTGATGGACTTGCAAGATATGGTGGGAAAGAACGGGTCTTCAGATCAAGTTCTGCAAAAGAAAGCATGGAAGTCTTAAAGTTCAGAGGGAGCAATTGCAACAACGGAGAACATGGTAGTATTAGAGACAGATCCAAGTGGACGAGGTTCTCCCAGAAGCACCTTCCTCGTTAAGAGTGAGTGTTGAAAATAGTAGTGAAAAAGAAAATTCTTTTACTTGTGCCTTAGTCAAAGAGACCAAGAAGCAATTTTCCTTAGCATGCAAAAGTTCCTAAAAATTAGGGTGAGTTCCTAAAAATTAGGGTGAGTTCCTAAACGTTAGGACGAGTTATGAGGCAGTTAACTAATGTGCAAAAGTGGAAGGCCAAATTTATTATCTTCTAGTGTGAATTTTGGAAAAGGACGAGTGACAAGTCTTTAATTCTAAATCGAGACTTAAGGCGAATTGCATGAGCCACTTCAACTCAGTTAACAATTCAATCACTAGTTTGATTTCCTAAAATAGAATTTGCTAGATTTAGCCATTCGAATTGCTTATAAGGAGTAGCGAAGGCACAATTGTATCCAATTCTTCTTGAGCACAAGTATTGTGCATGAGCTTGTGAGATAGCGAAACAAGGACGAGCTTGTATGCGAGTTGATAGAGAGCAATTTTCCTTGAGAATTGCGCTAGGAAATAGGAGGAAATTCATATTAAATACGAGCACTCTATGCGCTAGGATTGAGGAGGATTTGCACTAGGAAATAGGCCTCCAGGATGGCGCAAAGGAGGAGGAAAGGAGATCAGGGTCTTGCAAGTGTTTCAGCTTAGTACAAGTAGAGGAAATCAGATTGGTTTCTATTGAAACAAAGTTGTATTGTAAGAGATCTATTGCTCAACATTCTATCAATAAGATTCTCAATCAAGCAAAGGGTTTTCCAAGTTGGTTTCCCTAGAAAAATTTTGTGGAATTGTGTGATTATGTATTTATTTATGTTCTTATTCCGCTGCAAAATTAGTAGAGAAGTTTTGTGTCTATATGAAAAGAAATAAGTTTCAGATTGTTCATATTAGCAGTTGCATAATTTCGTGGATTTTCTACACCTCTTCTAATATATATGACGCGAGATGATGGAACGTGTGAAGAGGATTGTAATGTATGGCTACGAATAACCCTTCCTCATAGAATATCTTTTATAAGCTTTGTGCACTTGAAGTAGACTCAAAACTAACAAGGGAATTTATAAGATAACTCAAAACAAAACGACTAATAGCATTTCAACTTTCTCCTAAACTCTCCCAATGAAATACATTGCCTCGTATAGTTTTATTATCAAAGAGGGCAATAGCTTGTAGAAAAAATTCAATTAGAAGTATCTCCATACCTAAGTTGTAAGAAACACAAGTACAAGGTCGATGTCATCACTTGAAATGAAGTTTGAAACATAGAAATGCATATGGTACAAACAAGAGACGTATTGATATGCATTGCCCAATTTGGAAACACAATATGAAACACTATAGCATATTTCAAGTGCGTTTCCATACATATAAAGCATGTTTCACAATTTTCATTGGATTTGACTACACAAACCCACCTTTTCAAATGCAAACCCTAATTCAAGGCTAATTAAAGGTTAACGACACTTCTAGAACCCTCTAACAACAACAATTTTTTTAATAAATAGGATATTCCTCTCATTTTCTCCACACAACATTTGAGCAAGGGTGATTTGAGCCAAAGAAACTTATCAATGATGGATGGGAGGGGCAATGTAAGTCCAATTAGATGGCGGATTTGTCATGGAGTAAAAGGTATACATTTACAAACCCTTGCCATTTGTATTATTTTACAAGAAAGGAATTGGAGTGCCTACAATTTTATTCATTCCATAAATTGCAAAAGGTTGAGTTCACAATGCACATATTAATTAAGGATCATGCCTATGTGCATTCTAACGTTTGCCTTGCATCTTGTAGGGGTCTACAAGATAACAACCGACCATATAGAAGTTGGGATGTGGATCTAAAATCTCTTGTTGGATTGAAACTTGAGGAACCTTGAAGTGGTATTGGAAATACTTCTTCTACTCAACAATTCACCATTGGACATGAAGCTTGTTTTATTTTTCTTGATGCAAATGAAGATGAGGATGAAGACTATTAGGCATTAGTAGCTTAGCTCATGTTTAATTTCTATGTTCGATACATGTAGCGCTATAGCCTCTAATATAAAGGTTGATTTTGGATATGTAGCCTCATTTATATAAAGGTTGGTTTTTGATATGTAGCCTCATTTATAAACATTGTATCTAAATATTATTATGTGCATAATGTAATAATCTATGAGAAATAATATAGAGATGGTTTTGCTAGTAAATTTAACTGTCCTTTCTCATTTATCCATGATGCCTTCTTTCAAAAGTTCATACATATATATATATATATATATGAGAATAGGGGAACAACCGAGGTGGTGGGATGCATCGTCTTGTAAGCATAACAAGCTATACTATATAGTATTATATATATGTATATGTTGCATTAGTTTTCAAAATGGGGGAACAATCGTGGTGGTGGGATGCATGGTCTTGTAAGCATAATAAGCTATACTATATAGTATTATGCTTATCCCTTACACTTGCCAATTTTGAAGAAGATCAAACAATTTAAGAGGGTTGAGTGGCTTTCCATCATTAGTTGCTACACATGAGCAAAATACAGTTTAGCTTTATGAATTTAAGTGTTAACTATTTTCAATTTGAAACAAGGTTGAGGAAGGGTCTATGAGATAGAAAAATGTCTCTATAGAAACTTTTCTTCCCCATATTTCTTGTTAATGATGTTTATGTTAATACATTACAAGAATTATTCCCTTCTCAATAGGCCTTGCAGACTTTTACAACTGTGTTGAAAACCATTATTAAACACGTTGGTCCCTGATCTTTGTGTTTGGACCTCTCATGAAACATTGGATTCTCAGAGAGTTTAACACAGCCCTAATTATCGCAGTGAATCATGTTAGGCCACATCTTATGACCAAATAAATATGTGGGCATTTTGCAAAGCCATATGGCCTCGCAACTTGCCAAACTCGTAGCCATGTACTCAACCTCTGTTGAGATAAGTGCTACGAAATTTTGCTTCCTGTTGAACCATGAGATCATAGTTGACCCCAAACTGACTAAAAAAAACTTATGTACTCTACCTATCTCCCGCACTCCCCCATTCCTGATATACCTAAGTCCATACTCCACTACCACCCAAATTATCTTCCTAGGCTCCACCATAAATTGGCTCAAGATGTTCACAGCAAAACAAATATCCGATCTGGTGTTGACCAAATACATCAAGGACCCGATTAGCCTGTAAAATGTAGGATCCACTAACTCAAACTCAGAATCATTAAACTTCCTCAAGTTAGTAATCGTGGGTGTTGACATAGGCCTACAATCCTCCATCATGAATCTCTTCAAAATATCAGTTGCAAACTTGCCCTACCTAAGGAATATCTCTCTTGGCTACTGCCACACCTCCAATGCCAAAAAGTAATGCTTCACCTTGATGTCCATCTCGAACTCTAAACCAAGGTCCTCTTGCACATCTCTATGAGCCTCTCAATCCTATCAAAATGAGATCATCCACATAAAGCACCAAGATAAGCAGATCATCATCAGCAAGTACATAGTACAAGTTGGAATCCGCCTCACTCTTAGTGAAGCCCAAGCCTAACAGATAACCATCAATCCTCAAGTACCATGCTCTAGGTGCTTGCTTAAGTCTGTACAATGCCTTCTTCAACCTACATACATCGGACTCCCTCCCATGCAACTCAAATCCCTAAGGTTGCTCACTATAAACCTCCTCAATGACCCCATTGAGGAAGGATGTCTTCACATCCATCTAATGTATCCTCCACTCTATCTCTAAAGCAATGGAAATAACAGCCCTCATAGATGCATATTTGGTGCCAAGAAAAAATGTCTCCTCATAGTCTACTCCTTCTAAGAGAACCATCTCGCCACAAACCTCGGCTTATACTTCTCAACATTGCCATCAACAACATGTTTGATCTTATATATCCATCGAGAAGTGACCACTAATTTCCCTTCAGGCCTCAACACTATCTCCCAAACATCATTCTTTATGATGAAGTTGTACTCCTCCATCATGACATCCTTCCAAACACGATGGTCTGTTGCCTCCTCAAAAATGGAAGGCTCAGCCTTACTAATGCTACTCATCAAGGCCATGTTGCCAAAAAATATCCTTGGTGGTCTAGTCTCCCTGAAGGTGTTGCTAGGAGCCTCCACATGCTCTTCAACATCTCTCAAAATCTATTCAACACATCTTAGCCTCCTCCTGACATAGCTCAAAGGAATCTCTCGCTCCTCCTTCTAATTAGAACACTGAGCCCCTGTTGTTGGTGCTACTAGACCCTCCTCAACCTTCAAAGCCTCTCATTCTTCATCCTCTGCCACTGTTCGATCTATACCATGTGACTTCCTAAAGGTCCTACTCTCCTCAAATCTAACATCTCTACTTAATATAATCTTCCTTTGTGCTAGAATGTAGACCCTATAGGCCTTTGATGTCTCATTGTATCCAACAAGTATGCCCTTCTCTACTCAAGGCTCTAGCTTAGTCCTCTTCTCTGAAAGTATGTGGACATAAACTTGACCACCGAAGATGCGAAAGTGGCTCACCTCTTACTTCACTTCTATGAAAGCCTCCTCAAGAGTCTCGTCCTCCAAAATCTTGTGAGGACACTTGTTTTACAAATAGATGGCCACAACGCATGCCTTTGCCCACAAAAACATAGGTAGATCCTAATCATGGATCATAGTCTTGGTTTCTCCAATGATGGCCCTGTTTTTTCTCTTTATTACTCCGTTTTACTGCCTCGCAAAAATTCTTACAGTCATTGTAGGTATACTCACCCCCATCATCCATCCTCAAAATCTTGATCTTCCTCCCTGTTCGGTTTTCCACAAGAGCCTTAAACTTCTAAAACTAACTAAAGACCTCATCTTTGGTCTTTAGGAAGTATATCTAAGTCCTCCTTAAGAAGTCGTTTATAAATATCACGTAATAGCAATACCTCATCACCAACTCCGCTGACATATGACCACACACATCTAAATATATCAGATCCAGCACACCCTTGGACCTGCTCTCGTTGCTTGGAAAGGCAGCTTTGGCATACCTGTCAAGTGCACATCCCTTTCACTCTCCATCCTACTCTATATTGAACTCCAGAAGAGCAGTGACTATCTCTTGTAACAACAATAAAGCTATAAAGTGCAAGTGACCCATCCTTTAGTGCCACAGCTCACACAAGTTGTCACTATCATGCACTAGGTCTCATATTGGTCGTCCTCTCAACAAGTACAGGTTACCCTATTTGCCTCCAATCACTCTCCTCAAGCTAAGGTCAAATCACCTCGCCCTAAAAAGTACCTATCCACCTGTAAAGACAACCTAAAAACCCCTTTCCTCCATAGTCGATACTAAGAGTAGATTCTTCTCAGACCCTGGTACATACATCACCTCATTTACCTCCACTGGACTCCCAAAATCCAACTAAAACCTAAGTTACCGGAAACGGCTCCCTAAAGGGCCAAAACGCCGTTTTCCGTTTCTGATACGTTTTCACCCCAGAAACAACAAAAAAATGGCTTAAATACGTTTTTGTTGATGCCAAAACGTTTCGGGTTTTTTTAAGCCGTTTTTCAGGCGTTTTCATGGGAAAACCCTCCCGTTTAAAAAAAATGATACGTTTCAGCATTTTTTGATACGTATTTAACAAATCGAAAAACGTTTCAGAAAATTGTAAAACGTTTTTAAAAAAAAAACAAAATGTTTCGTCCCTGATAACTTGGGCGCCACCGGGAACAGATTTTATGGATTTAGCGTTTACTTTTTAACTTTACGGGCACGCGTTTATGTCATATGATTCATTCTACCCTAAACCCTAAACAACAAGAGCTGAGTTCGCTGCCGCTGAGTTCGCTGTCGCCGTTGAGTGTTGCCGCCGCTGAGTTCGTTGGATCACTGTTAGGCTTTCAATCTCAGATTTTAGTTTCTGTTCACGGGAGATTATTTACTGTTGTTACTTCATATCACAACGGTGAGATTAGTATTACTTACTGTTGTTGAAGACTTGAAGTCACTACTTAATATCTATGTTACTTCTAAAGTTCTAAAGCTTTACTTTGAAGTTTGGTGACATAATATCTATGTAACGTAACCGTAACGGTGTAACCACGGTCCACATTCCTTTGACTTCAAAGATGTTTAGATTTGTTTCCATCGTTTTGTATCATACTCCAATGTTCTCTATTGCAAGTTTTAATGCATTTCATTAGGCATTAATTATGGCTAAGATCATCATTTATTGTAATACTATATTATGTTTAACACTAGCTGTTATCACTTATCTGAGATCTCCCAAACTCTACCCCAGGAGGAAAAGTCCTAACCACAACGAGATAACCTAGACGAACAACAGGCAAGCTACATACTGTCACTTCTGTAGCCTTGCCCCAAACTTCAGATTAAGGAGGAAACTACTCTAGCATAGAGGGGAATCCCTAAGAGTCAATCTAACCTATTCTGTTGCAGCAGTGTCAGTGTTACTTGGTTGGGATTGATTAGCAATGTTACCAACTCACTCTCAATGATTTAAGATAAGATAAATCATAAATCATAAAACATGCAAGTTGTTCCTAGCTAAAACAAGCCTTTAATGATATGAAAATGAGATGAATGTGCTTCTCTATTGAACTGATATAAGTGATTGATTCATTTAAAATTTTAATGACAGGGTGAGAGATGAATTGTTGCAACAAATGCTCAATGAAATATTAGACCACATTGAAATGTCATCACCACAAACTGTTGTGAGAGTTCCAGATTTACATGATTGTTCAACTGTATGTGAAGGAGAGGTCTGCAAATATCGTAGTTGGCTATAATCCATCAAACGTCCTCACAAAATGACCAAATGCTCTGAATAATAATATTGCCAATTCTGTGGTATATCATTGTTGTCAAAGACAAACAATGTAAGTGAACGCTCAAACCATCATAATCATCAGATAATATCATAATTCCTTTCTCAAGATCAACTAACAGAATTTCACAGAACCAATGGTTTATTTGCTGAAGTGTGAAAACCATGTAGTGATCCCTAATTAATGTTATTGCTTTGCTGTCAATTAAGAAACATTTACAACTGGTAGTTTTAACTTTAGACTTTTAGTGCCATTCTCATCCTAAACTTAAAGGCTAATATATGTCCACAATGTTAGAAAAATAGCTATTTAATCCTATCCTATCTTCATGCAAAATTTTCACATGTTAACTTATTATTCTTCTCAAGTATAATACCAACCTATGAGGTGTTTTCGATATATGTAGGACCTAGGTTATGTGTGAAAAACCTACATTGTGTTTTGAATCTTGATGTGATTACAACTTCCATTTTGAGCTTTTTCAACGAATTTGAAGCATATTTTGCTTGTCGGATGAAATCCCTGTTTGGTTGTTGTCAAACTGAAATGCAAGAAATATTGTTTGAATTTTGAAAAGGGAAGGCCATTAACACTCTGAGACTTTGAACTTGAACCAATGGGACCTATCACTTTCTGTTTCCGCTTCAGGGGACAGGTTGTTACAATAGAGAGTTGAACTTGAAAGAGGGGTACCTGAAGGCTGAAGGCTGAAAATTTTTGTTTCCTTCAAGTAGTATGGTATAGAGACAACATTATTATTTATAATTTATAGGACAGCTTATTGTGGATTGGGTGGAAATCTGATCCGTCATTCTGTGAAGGGAAATACTATATAGTATATAGACTTATTTTAATTTTGTCATTTGAATCTCTGAAAAAAGTAAAAACTTGTTGCTATGAAATCTTTCATACTGTTGTAGCCTGTAGGTAATCAGTCATATATAATATATATTATAAAGAAGATTAGAAAATGTAAACCTACAGGCCTTGTAAATTTAAAGTTTTAACTTTTTCAGTTTTCAGTTTTACTTTTCACTTGTCACAGACTCACAGTTCACTGTCACTGTTCACTTTTTTAGTTTTCAGTTTCACTTGTCACAGTTCACTGTCACATCCAGAAATGACCAAGTAAATTTTTTTTAAATAGTAAAATACATATCTGATATTTGTCAATATTCTTTTTTCAGCTTCAGTAAATGTCATCATCATTCATGACAACTTCAAGTTCAGCCATGAATGAGGCAGAGGAAGTGGGACAGGAAACTGAATCAACTCAGAAAGTTGATCCAAAGTCACCACTTTGGAAATATGTCACTACTGTTGGGAAGATCCAAGGAGGTGGATCATTGGCATGGGTTTGCAGTGAGTGTAAAAAGGAGTTTAAGGGGTCATACACACGGGTTAAAGCACATTTGCTTGGACTAAGAAACAATGGGGTTCGAATATGTAGTGGCCCACCTAAAGAGAATGGGAAAGATGGAAATGGTTTAAGCAAGGTAAAAATTGCAAAATATCAGAGAGAACAAGACAAGGCAGATGCTAAAGCAAATGAAGCAAATCCTGCCTCCCATTTAAAACACCCAACAAGGTTGGGAGCATCTTCATCAAAGCCTCAACTTTATTCTCATGGAATTGTTGGGTCAAAGCGGTCAAATTTGGGACCGCTTGAGAAGAGTTTTAATAATGATGCTCGAGAGATAGTAGATACAGCTGTAGCCCAATGCATTTATGCAAATGGCCTTCCCTTTAACCTTGTGCGATCTCCTTACTGGGCAAAGATGGTAAAATGTTTGAATGAAGCCCCAAGAGGGTACAAGAGCCCTGGATATGAGAAGATACGCACCACATTGTTGAGTGCTCAAAAGTTAGATTTGAAGGCTAAATTAGCCCCCATTCATGATTCATGGCTCATTTCATGGGTGTCCATCATTTCTGATGGATGGAAAGATCAAAGAAATAGGCCTTTGATCAATGTGATTGCTCAGAGCCCACATGGGGCAATGTTTTTGAAGGCAGTGGATTGTGAGGGGCAGATGAAAGATTCTCAATTCATTGCTAACATCTTGATTGAAGCAATTGAATTGGTGGGGCCTAAAAATGTTGTCCAGGTAATAACTGACAATGCAACGGTGTGTAGAGCAGTAGGCTTAATTGTTGAAGGCAAATATCAACACATTTTTTGGACCCCTTGTACTGTGCATTCATTGAACCTCATGTTGAGCAAGTTGGGGAAGCAACTTGAGTGGATTCGAGTTATTTTTTAAGAGGCAAAAGAAATTCAAGCCTTTGTCACAAACCACCACATGTCCCAAGGCATCTACAGGGAATTTGCTAAGTTGGAGCTCCTTAAGGTACCTATACTTTAAAGTTTAAAGTTTATTAAATATTTCATAAATTCTAATTTCTGACTCTAGATTCAAATATCTAAATTGGATTCTCAAATGTCATGATTCGTGAATCATAATAGGTTATTCAATCAAATTATGATTTTTCAAATTGATTGAAATTTGAAACATTGGCAATTTGACACCTGCAGGTTGTTGAGACTCGATTTGCTTCTCACATCATAATCTTAACAAGGCCCATGCAGGTGAAAGATGCATTACAATCAATGGTATGCAGTTCCCTTTGGAATCAATGGAGGCAATCCCAATCTGATAGAGCACAAGCAATGAAACGATTGGTTGTTGATGATGAATAGTGGGATAAGGTGGAGTACCTCTTGGAATTTACTAAACCAATTGTGGATTTGCTCCGTATGTTTGACACAAATATGCCTAATCTGGGAGAGGTGTATGAGGGCATTGATTCCATGATAGAGAAGATAAGGTTGATTATAAATGCCAAGAAGAATGACCCAGATGAAATCTTTTACGGAGAAGTAAAAGATATATTGACCAAAAGGTGGAACAAGATGACCACCCCATTGCACCTTTTAGCCTATGCACTGAATCCAAAATATTATGTTGCAGAGTTGCTACGTGATCCAGAAAGAAGCGCACCAAACAAAGACGCAGAAGTCGCAGAAGGATTTAAAAATGCTTTTAGAAAGCTTTTTGTAGATCCTGAAATTGGGTTTCGAATTCGTGCACAATTTTCTCATTTTGTGGGATCAAAGGGTTGGGGTTGTGATATTGAGTGTATGCGGGACAAGAGCAGATTAAGTCCAATTGAGTGGTGGAACTTCTATGGTGGGGCACTTCCACATATCCAAAAATTGGCCATCAAGGTCTTGTCACAGGTTGCTAGTTCTTCTTCAGCAGAAAGGAACTGGAGTACATACGGCTTCATCCATTCCGTGATGCGAAACAGAGTGGGCTCTAAGAAGGCTGAAGAACTAGTGTATGTTCATTCAAACCTTCGCCTTCTGTCACACAAGAGAGATGAATACAAATTTGGGCCCACCAAATTATGGGACGTGGAACCAGAGTTGCCTGACTTGGATATGACATTGAATGCCATGTCTCACATGAGTTTGTTTGATTCGGAGCCATCACTGGGAATAGGTGCATCTTCAAGTGGACATGGCAGCAATGTTCCCAGTGCCACTTCTAGAGAGGATGTGGAAGTGGAACATTATAGTGGCATGAATGAGGACATATTTGATGATATGTAAATGTAATTTATGATGGTGTTTTAACTTTTAACTTTTAAACTTTTGAACAACCATATGAATTACGAGTAATGATAGTAGACTGCCAATCATAGTTCATTTTGTACTTTCATAATATGTAGTAATTAGTATGTATTATTAGTTTTGGACCTTGGTAATGATGGTGTTTGTGTAACTTGTCATGTTGAAAGTTTGAAACTTGATATTAGATAACTTGATGTTTGAAATTTGAAACAAAAACTTGATGATATGTTGAAACTTGTAACTTGAAACTTGAAACTTGAATCATGAATGTTATAATAATCGTTAATGATGATGGCAATGTTGAATGTTTATGCCATATGGCATATGTTGAAAGTTGAAACTTGAATTGATGATGATGAATCATGAATCATGATAGATCAAGCTTGATAATTTTTAGATTCTAATATGAACGGTACTATGTTTTTTTTATTTTTAATATATATATATATATATATATATATATATATATATATTTATGTGTCGTTTCATGCCGTATCGTATCCAGATTTTCTAAAAATTTGCCGTATCCGTTTCAAACCCCGTACCCGTATCCGTTTTCTGGTAACTTAGCACAACATTGCAACTTAAAAGGGGAGCCAAGGGACCAAGGGACCACGTAGAGGAGGGGCCCATGTAGACACTTGGAGGGATTGCGCAGATGGAGAGGAGCACGTGGCAAAGAGAGAGGCTACGTTGAAGGAGGTGGGCCTTAGGGTCGAGAGAGACCAACGTTATAAAGGAGAGAAGAGCCTCCTCATTTTGGCATTTGATTATGTGCATTTGAGCTAGTCACTTCGACTTAGAGCACGTTGGTTGTTTAGCCTGTCTGCAGCACTGTTTAGTGCATCGAGTATCTCCGTTCGGAGATCTCACCCTTAGCCCCGGGGAACTTCGAGTGCCTACTCGGGTAAGGTAGTTTTTAGCAGTCTTTTGCAGGAGGATTGATATTTGGAGTAAGGAGGAACTGAGCACTTTGATAACTACGCAGTCTTGAGAGAGGGACGCAGTTCTTTTGGTGGGAGTTCCGGATTGGGGTTTTTGCGGGCGATTTGAGCTGGGAGATTGAGCAAGGGATCATCCCTTGCATATTGGAGGACTTTGGCAGAGTTTCAATCAGAGCTTTGGAGGGTTCTATTCAGTGGCAGCACAGAGCCTTGAGGGATTGCGTAGATCCTCAAGGGGCTGATTTTCAGGGGTCGGTTATTTTAGAAAAGCTTTCTGGGTTTTTCTGGGTTTATTGAGCAGAGGCTGATTCCAGAGTTTCAACATTTTCTGAGGAGGGGAACAGCCCCAAACCCTCACTTGATTCCACGCAGTAGCAATAGCACAACAATTCTTCAGCAGCTTGGACGCAGAGAAGCCATTCCTTTACTATTCTGGGTGTATTTCTTCACTTGCCTTGTGCAAGTTGAGGTGCTATCTTTCTGATCACCTCCTGTACTCTTTCCATTACTCACTGTAATAAAATGGCTTAGCATTTCTCTCTGCATTTCTTAAGTATTTGCTTATATTCCATGTTTACATTATCATATGTTGCACCACTGTTATTTGTATCTCTTTGATGATTCCCGGTTACTATATCACTTGTACGTATTGGGTTGGAGTTTGCTTGGGTTTAAGGGATATTACAGTGGTATCAAAGCATAAATCTGGCCCACCCTGTGGAGCTAGCAGTCTATGACACCGAGGCAGAAGCCCTACATTTGTTACAGAGGTAGGAAATACAGAGATATTGAGCGTAAGTTGGAGAACACCTACGGAGAGGGAGACTGTGTTCGGGTGGTGGACACAGAACAGGAGGAGCCAGTGGTGAACACAAAACAGGAGGAGTCTGTGGTGGACGCAGAGCAAGAGGATCCAATGGCAGATGAGGACGGGAAGAGATTTGTGGACATGCTCCTCAAATCAGTGCAGGATCTGTCAAGGCAGATCGAGGTGATGGGGCAGAGATTCACGGCAGTGGAGGCTAGACAGCGTGAGAACCCACAGGGTTTCCAGGTTGGTGAGGGATCGGGTACATCCCACCATTTGCCAGAGCAGGGCGCCACTCAGTGTGATACTACTCTGCATATGACCTCACATGCCCCTACACGCTCTACCATGCCCACTTTCTTAGGAGCAGATACGGGGGCCGGAGCCCAACAGGAGGCAGAGCCCAGTCATATGGGCGATTATTTTGCGAAGTACCAAGCCTATGGGCAGGAGTTCAGGGATGCTCTCTTATTCAGAGACCCTGTTCAGCTCCAGCGGGATAATAGACCTCGCGACCATCATAGAGGATACCGGCATTATCATGATGGTGAAACCCACCGCGCAGCTAGTAGATTCCACTTGCCTATGTTTGATGGTCCATCAAACAATTCAGCAAAGTCTTGGGTGGAGAAGCTGGACATCTATTTCCAGCTTAACCAGATGTAGGAGACAGAGGCCATCAAGGTGGCGACATTATATTTGGATGGTGAGGCCCAGGATTGGTGGTTCCATGGGATGGTTACACTCGGATACTCCACAGTGACGACATATGCCGAGTTCACCAGGAGATTGATAGAGAGGTTTGACCAGAGGGATCCAGAGCAACACTTTGTTGAGCTGACGAGGCTCAAATAGACCGGGAGCCCAAAGACCTACATTGCAGATTTCTTGAGGGTTTCAGTGATGGTGCCAGATCTATCCACGGCACAGAGGATCTACATGTATGTTGAGGGGTTAGCAAAGCCACTTCGAGGTTTAGTCCAATCCACTAGACCAGTCACACTCCAGGATGCTATTAGCAGGACCCGAGACTTACAGGATGTCTTACTCAGGACCCGGACACCTTACCCCCAGAGACAGACTTTCCAGCCTAAGGGGAAGGATGTGAGGATTCTGCCTCCAAAGGGGAATCCAAGACGAGCACAGATCGACGATGATGCCAGGAGGGAGCTGAAGAAGAAGCAGTTGTGCTTTACCTGTCAGGAGCCGTGGGCACTGGGACATAGATGTGCTGCTGGCAAAGCACATTTTATTGAGGTCTTCTCCAAGAGCAGCAGGGAAGAGGATGAGGAGGTTGATGTGGAGGCAGGAGATAGTCATGTCATGTAGGGTCCTTCACCACCTCCACCGCCAGCAGTAGGTGGTGCAGCTTTTGCACCTACCGAAGGGGCCCTTGTAGCATTGCGAGGAGTCCCCAAGTATTTGATGCTACGCGTACGGGGGACAGTATGTGGCCAACGAGTATCAGTTTTGGTTGACAGTGGGGCAACCCACAACTTCATCGATGCACAGATGGTTGAGCGGAGAGGTATACAAACAAAAAGCTTCGATGGGTTTTCAGTTTTGGTCCCAGGAGATCAAACCATGGTGTGTGCTCGTTATGTCCCAGAGTTATCAGTGACGATGGCCACCTACACACTGACTAACAACTTTTTCGTGGTCAATATTCCAGACACCAACATGGTACTGGGTGTTCAGTGGCTTATCACTCTAGGGAAGGTCACAATAGATTGGAAGGCCCTAGAGATGGAGTGGGATGATAAGAAGACAAGGAGGCACGAGAAGATACGGGGACAGCACACATATCCGCCTTAGACTATTTCGACTCATCGGATGGAGGCAGTCTTCCGGAAGGGAGACGTAGAGTGGGCAGTGGAGCTACGTGAATCAGAGGCAAGGACTACAGAACAAACGGTGCACCCAGAGATACAGTCCATCCTTGACCGGTATGCCACAGTATTTGGGGAGATTCTGCTGGGACAGCCACCGGACCGGGGGTTTGAGCACACCATTGAGCTTGAGCAAGGCATACAGGTAGTGATTACTACCCCCTATAGGCATCCCAAGGCCTATCGGGATGAGATTGAGCGGCCTATTCAGGAGTTGCTAGCTCTTGGGCACATTCGGCTGAGCATGATTCCTTTTGCTTCTTCTGTGGTGTTGGTGAAAAAGAAGGACGGCACATTGAGGATGTGCATTGACTACAGGGCCTTGAACAAGAAGATCCTGATGAACAGGTGCCCCATACCCAGGATCGATGAGTTGATGGATGAGTTGAGAAGAGCACGGTTCTTCTCAAAGATTGATTTGAGATCTGGGTACCATCAGATTCGCGTGAGGGAGCAGAACATTCCCAAGACCACCTTTAGGTGTCACTATGGGCACTTTGAGTTTTTGGTGATGCCCATCGGGCTAACCAACGCCCTAGCTACATTCCAGTTTTGCATGAATCACATCTTCCGCAGTCACTTAAGGAAGTTTGTGTTGGTGTTCTTTGATGATATCCTCATTTACAGTAGGACTTGGGAGGAGCATCTCCAGCACATTGAGACAGTATTGTGCATCTTGGAGGAGCAGCAGTTCTATGCCAAGCTCTCCAAGTGTGAGTTTGGGTTGACAGAGATGTTATACTTAGGACACATCATAGGGGTGGACGGAGTGAGGGTCCACGAGGAGAAGACAGAGCCATCAGGAGATTGGCCGGAGCTGAAAAACGTGACAGAACTTCGAGGGTTCATTGGCATTTGTACTTACTACCGAAAGTTCGTCAAGAGTTTCTCACAGCTTGTTGCGCCCCTGACAGATCTAACGAGGAAGGGGGCATTTAGTTGGACGGATACAGCACAGCGAGCCTTTGACAGGCTCAAGGAGGTTATGAGCAGCTGCCCAGTGCTTACGTTGCCAGATTTACATAGCCATTTGTTTTGGAGTGTGATGCGTAGAGAGAGGAGATTGGCACAATGTTGATGCAAGGAGGTCACCCTATAGCTTTTGAGAGCCGGAAGCTCCTTTCGCACAAGAGGTTGTATTTTGTATACGACAAGGAGATGTTGGCCATCATGCATGCATTGGCCAAGTCCCGGCAGTATTTAGTGGGTAACAGGTTCAGGGTGAGGACTGATCACAACACCCTCAGGTTCTTTTTGGAGCAGAAGCAGCTACAGGAGAGGCAGCAGAAGTGGATCAGTAAGATCCAAGCATATGACTTTGACATTGAGTATGTCAAGGGTAAGAACAACGTGGTAGCAGATGCCCTTTCACGCAGACCAGCCACGTTGTCTCTTATGAGCTTGGACACAGACTGGAGGGCTCGACTCTTAGAAGAGTAATCCAAGGACAGATTTGCGTGTGAGGTTCTGGATGGGCAGGTGGCAGATGACAGGTACAGGGTGGTCGATGAGATCATCTACTACAGGGACCGGATCTTGTTGGCTGAGGGGTCTCAGCTCAAGAAGAAGATACTTCAGGCATCACATGATTCACCATTGGCCGGCCATGAGGGGTTTACCAAAACCTACAGGGCCATTAGAGAGAGGTTCTCATGGAAGGGCCTCAAGGAGGACATACTCCAGCATGTCCGGGAGTGAGATGTTTTCTAGAGGAACAAGGGGGAGATGAACCATCCCGCAGGATTATTGCAGCCTCTTCCCATTCCGAAGGGGAAATGGGAGTGTATTTCGATGGACTTCATCACAGGGTTGCCCATGGTACAGAGCAAGGATTGCATCTTTGTCATCGTTGATCGACTGACAAAGTACGCACAGTTTTTCGCCATATCCGCACACTACACAGCAACGCAGGTTGCCGAGTTGTTCTTCAGAGAGGTCTTTAGGTTACATGGTCTTCTTAAGACCATCACCAGTGACAAGGACAGCCGTTTCATGGGCGGATTTTGGCAGGAGCTTTTCCGATTGGTAGACATAGAGTACCAATTATCACCCACAGACGGACGGGTAGACAGAGATAGTTAACAAGTGGCTGGAGGGCTACTTGCGTAACTATGTCAGTGGGCAGCAGCGAGCATGGCTGAAGTGGCTGCATCTGGGGGAGTACTGCTACAACACTACACATCACATGTCCATTGGTATGTCACCATTCTACGCTTTGTATGGATATCATCCTTTATCTTTTGCTGACGTGATGTTTGGTGCTAGCAAGGCTCCGAGAGCCAAGATTTGGATCCAAGAGAGTCAGGATATCCTCCGAGATCTCAAGGATAATATGGCTACAGCGCAGAACCAGCAGAAGCTGTATGTTGATAGGGGTCGGGTGGAGAGACAGTTTGAGGTAGGGGACTTGGTCTACATACGATTCCAGCCATACTGACAGTCGTCACTGAAGCAGAAGGGGGATGAAAAGCTCAAGCCCCGCTTTTATGGGCCATACAGGGTGATACGCAAGATTGGACAGGTTGCGTATGAGTTGGAGCTGCCCCAAGGCAGCAAGATTCATAACGTCTTTCATGTACCATGCCTGAAGAAGGCATTGGGGCGGCATGTGACAGTGACAGATGAGCTACCACCCACGGATGATGAGGGGCATTTGGTGTTGCAGCCAGAGGCTATTATTGATACCACGGAGAGGCAGCTGCGGAGCAGGACGGTCAGGGAATTCTTGGTGAGGTGGAAGAATTTACCGGATGAGGATGCCACTTGGGAGAGTGAGAAAATTTTGTAGCATCCATCACTTTAGTTGCTTGAGGACAAGCAACATTTTGCCGGGGGAGACTGTAATATTCCTAATTAGCCATGACTAATTGGAATATTCGATTTTTGCTCAATTTTGCCTTCTATAGTTATTTATAAATAAAAAGGTGAGGAAAGGGGGGCATAACTCACTTTTAGAATAAAGTCACTCCCTAGTAGCACAACGTTGTAACTTAAAAGGGGAGCTAAGGGGGCCAAGAGACCACGTAGAGGAGGGGCCCACGTAGACACTTGGAGGGACTGCGGAGATGGAGAGGAGCATGTGGCAAAGAGAGAGGCTATGTTGGAGGAGGTGGGCCATAGGGTTGAGAGAGGCCAACGCTATAAAGGAGAGAGGAGCCTCCTCATTTTGGCATTCAATTATGTGCATTTGAGCTAGTCACTTCGACTTAGAGCACATTGGCTGTTTAGCCTGTCTGCAGCACTATTTAGTGCATAGAGTGTCTCCATTCGGAGATCTCACCCTTAGCCCCGGGGGACTTCAAGTGCCTGCTCGGGCAAGGTAGTTTTCAGTGGTCTTTTGAAGGAGGATTGATCTTTGGAGTAAGGAGGAACTGAGCACTTTGATAACTGCGCAGTCTTGATAGAGGGACGCAGTTCTTTTGGTGGGAGTTCCGGATTGGGGTTTTTGCGGAGGATTTGAGCTGGGAGATTGAGCAAGGGATCGACCCTTGCATATTGGAGGACTTTGGCAGAGTTTTGGAGGGTTCTATTCAGTGGCAGCGTGGAGCCTTGAGGGATCGCGTAGATCCTCAAGGGGGTGATTTTCGGGGGTCGGCTATTTCAGAAAAGCTTTCTAGGTTTTTCTGGGTTTATTGAGCAGAGGCTGATTCCAGAGTTTCAACATTTTCTGAGGAGGGGAACAACCCCAAACCCTCACTTGATTCCACGCAGTAGCAGCAGCACAGCAGTTCTCCAGCAACTTGGACGCAGAGAGGCCATTCCTTCACTATTCTGGGTGTATTTCTTCACTTGCCTTGTGCAAGTTGAGGTGCTATCTTTCTGATCACCTCCTGTACTCTTTCCATTACTCAGTATAATAAAATGGCTTAGCATTTCTCTCTCCATTTCTTGAGTATCTGCTTATATTCCATGTTTACATTATTATATGTTGCACCACTGTTATTTTTATCTCTTTGATGCTTCCCCATTAGTATATCACTTGTACGTATTGAGTTGGAGTTTCCTTGGGTTTGAGGGATATCCTGGAAGAGGGATATTACACAGATGCAACAGTGGCAGTGGCAGAACCATGGGTAGTAGTACAGGATACGGCAGTGCAGAGGATGGTGGGCAGCAGGCCTAACATCAGCACAGGGACTGATGCAGGATGATCAAAGTAATACTCAGTGAGGAGTATTGCTAAAGCACAGTCCTCGCTAAGAGGGAGTGTTGATTTGGGGTAGCATAGGATGTGCTCTAGCCACGAAATTTGGTGGAGAAGTTGGGGCACATGAGATCTCCAATACCCAGAAAGGATTTGGGCAAATTTTAAACAGTTTAGGAGATATTAAAATAATTAATATTTTTAATGGAGTCCCTAAGTTAAACTTAGGGAAAATAAAATATTAATGTGTATTAATATGAAACTGTGTTAGAATGGTCCAAAAGACATTGATCAAGCCAAATCTAATCTTAGCCGTTGATTGGGGACTAAATCTTGACAGTTGATATGTCAACAGGAAAAGTATAAGAGGAGGCTTGAGGGTCACTTGGAGAATACACCAGAGTGATTGGTCATTCTATTCTCTAGAGCGGGGTTTGCTAAGAGAGATAGAATTAGTGATCGGGAGATGTAGCTGAGGGGAATTGAGTACAGAGGGACAAAGAGGCAGAGATAGTGTCAAGAGAGCAGCGCAGTAGCTGGGGAGAGTGATGCAGAGCCAGCCAGGGCTCACGCAGGGCTACGCAGAGGCAGCCAGGAGATGCACAGAGCCTCAGAGAGGCCACTGTTGCTGACGCAGAGGGCCAAAGGGCTGACACAAGGCCTCCTAAGCTTGACGCAGACCCATCCGGGGTGACGCAGGGCCAGCGCTAGGAAGAGAGGGGCGGATGTAGTCCAGAAAAGGCTGACGTTGGGGTTTCTGGGGCAGATTGGTGCTAAGGAGCTACCGGAAGGATTATCCAGGGTTTCAACCAGGAGATTTGTCTCAAACTAAGAGGTATTACTGCAAAGGAAATTCTCTGTTGGGTAGGCCAGTTTCGGCACCCAGATTGTACTCTAATATTGCTTAATAAGAAAACCTTCAAATAGCTGCACCAGTTTTCCCACATTGGGTTTTTCCAGGGACATTGATCCAAAAATAATGGTGTCATATGGTGTGTTTGTTTCTGTTTCTTTCAGTTGTTGATCTATAATATGTTGAGCATGCACTAATGTTTATTTTCAGTATTTACATTGTAAATAACTTGTTAAGTAACGAAACAAGTAGGTAGGAATAAATCAGATAAAGTGCATGGAGGGTTTCTAACTAAGTAGACTTAGAAACTTCAACATATCTCAACTTCAAAACAAGGGCTACAATGTTTTCTTCATTAAGGAGAAAGTATATGTCAAACACCCGAGTTGGAAAAAGAAGGCCCAGATTGGAATCAGAAGTAACGGGTTGTACAAGTTGTAGCTAGAATCACCAATGGCAATGATAGGCAGCAATGGAGACAGATTTGAATGAACTATCACACAGGAGGATGGGACACTTACACCATGGGGCTCTGAGAAATCTCAGGAAAACAGTATCAGGAGTTCCAGAACTAAGTACTGAACAAGATGATGTATGCAAAAGGTGTGCTCTGGGCAAGTATGCCAAAGCAGTGTTTTCCAGAAGTAACAATAGGGCTAAGAGTGTGCTAGGATTGATACACTCAGATATCTGCGGACCGATGTCCACAATAGCTCTGAGTGGTGTCGAATACTTCGTCACCTTCATCGATGACCATTCCAGAAAGACTTGGATCTCCTTTCTGAAAAAAAAGGATGAGGTTTTTGGTCGATTCAAAGAGTTCAAGGCTCTAGTGGAGAATCTGACAGGAAAGAAGATAAAAGTGTTGCGCTCAAACAATGGTGGAGAATATGTTGACAAGGACTTCACCGATTTTTACGCTAAGACATCAGAAGAGAGTGGACAGCTCCCTACAATCCAAAGCAAAATGAAGTAACAGAAAGGAAAAACAAGACTATTTTGGAAGCAGCTAGGGCAATGTTGTATGATCGGGATATGCCTAAATTCCTGTGGGAAGAAGCATGCACCGCGGCAGTTTATGTCCAGAACAAGACTCCACATAGGAAATTGGGCAAAATCACTCCGGAGAAGGTATTCACAGGGAAGACACCTGAAGTCAGTCATTTTAGGATATTTGGGAGTTTAATGTATTGTCATATAGCCGAAGAAAAGAGAAAGAAATTAGATCAAACTGCTGAGAAAGGATATCTTGTGGGATATAGTGAGAATGCTAAGGCATATAGAGTCTATCTTCCAGGGAGTAGGAAGGTAGTAGTTCAGCGGGATGTGAAGTTCATGGAGGACAGAGCTTTCAGGAAATCCCGAGAAATGCCTTCCAAGGAGCAGTCGAAAAACGAGCCGTTGGTCAAACCACTTCGACTAGCAGAAACTAGTACCAGAAATTCTCCTGAAGACAAAGCTTCAGAACAGGAGGAATCTCAGGAAGAGGAAAAGTTGATAGATGTGCCTACTACCAGTGGAAGAACGAGCCGGGAACTCCGACAGATTCTACAGGATGCAGAGGACTTCATTGATGCACCCAGGAATAATAAAAGGGAGCGAAAGCAACCAAACAAATACTAGGCCTTAGTAGCTCAGGTTGGGGAACCGTCTAGTTTTCAAGAGGTCGTTCAGCATCAAGTATGGGTAGATGATATGGTGGAGGAATACACCTCTATAATGGTCAATGATGTCTAGGAAGTGGTACCTAGGCCTCAGGACAGGTCAGTGATAGGTTCGAGATGGATCTACAAGGTCAAATATGCTGCAAACAGCAGTGTGGAGAAATACAAAGTTAGGTTTGTGGCTAAGGAGTATGCTCAAAAGGAAGGGATAGACTACGAAGAAACCTTCACCCCAGTATCTAGGTATACTTATATTAGAACCTTGATATCTCTTACAGCACAGATGGGGTGGGAGATTCATCAGATGGATGTCAAGACGACATTCTTAAACGGGGTAATAGAAGAGGAAGTATACATTGAACAACTAGAAGGTTTTGAGACACATGAGAAGAAATATCATGCATGCAGATTAAAGAAAGCCTTGTATGGGCTTAAATAGACACCTTTTAACAGGCACCTAGAGCATGGTACAGTCGAATTGATGGCTACTTGCAGAAGATGGGGTTCGTCAAGAGTGACACAGACCCTAATCTATACTATCTTGTCATAGAGAATGAGCATCTAATCCTAGTGTTATATGTGGATGATCTCTTCTTGACAGGATCATCCAAGCTCATCAAAGACTGCAAGAAGAACCTAGCCACATAATTTGACATGAAGGATTTGGGACAGATGCATTATTTCCTAGGGTTGGAAGTTTAGCAGCAGAAGAGTGAGATCTTGCTTGGACAAGGGAGATATGCTACAGAGATCTTGAAGAGATTCAGGATGCAGGACTATAGACCTATGGCTACTCCAATGATCACTAACTAGAAGAAGATTGATGCATTAGAAGATAAAGACGTTGATCCCACCTTGTTCAGGCAGCTTATAGGGTCCATGATGTATCTGGTCAATACCATGCCAGACATTTGTTATGCTGTCAACACCCCCAATCAGTTCATGGTGGAACCTAAGAGGGCGCACTGGGTAGCAACCAAACATGTTCTCAAGTATATACAAGGAAGAGTTGAGCATGGACTATTGTACACCAGAGGCAATGACATCAGGCTAAGTGGGTTCACTAACGCAGATTGGGCTGGAAGTTCAGTAGATCGGAAAAGTACAACTATGTATTGTTTCAACATTGGATCAAAAATGACCTCCTGGTGTAGTAGGAAACAGAAATCCGTGGCTCTGAGCTCAGCTGAAGCAGAATATATGGCAGCTAGCATAGCTTCGTGCAAAGCCATATGGCTTAGGAAATTGCTTGTGAATCTATTCAGGAGAAGGATGGAAGCAACCAGGATCATGTGTGATAATCGGAGTTGCATCAAGCTCACTGAGAATCCAGTATTTCATGATCGGTCGAAGCACATTGATATCAAGTGTCACTTCGTCAAAGACTGTGTCCAACGAGGAGCAGTACAGTTGAGGTACACTCCTACAGGAGAACAGGTGGCAGACATCCTCACCAAGGCTCTATGAAGAGCAAAGTTTAGTTATTTCAGGGAGAATATGGGGATGGTAAAGAATCCATTTCAGTAGCATAAATGGATAAGTGTCGGGAGTTGCAGTGCAACAATTAGCAGTGGCAATGCTATGGGCAGCATGATGCAGCATGTTGAGAGGGAACTGCAATACAGATGCAACAATGGCAGTGGCAGTGTCATGGGCAGTAGTATAGGAAGCAGCAGTGCAGGGGATGTGAGGCAGCAGGCCAAGCATCAGCACAGGTACCAATGCGGAAGATCAGTGTGATGTTTCTATAGTGAAGCATTGCTAGAGCATGTTCCTCGCTAAGAGGGAGTGTTGATTTTTGGTAGCATCGGATGTGATATAGCCTTGAAATTTGGAGGAGAGGCTAAGGCACATGAGATCTCCAAGACCCAGAAATTGTTTTGAGAAATTCCACCCGATTGAGGAGTTATTAAAATAATTAATATTTTTAATGGGTTCCTAAGTCTAAACTTAGGAAAATAAAAATATTAATGGGTATTAATAGTGATAAGGGTGAGAAGCTTCTAAGAAACGAGGATCAAGTATGTTTTAATCTTAATCGTTGATTAAGGACTTAATCTCGGTCGTTGATTCATCAACAAGAAAAGTATAAGAGAAGACTTGAGGATCATTTGGAGACACACCGACTGATACTCGGTATCTCTAGGAAAATCGATTCTCAAGTAAAGGAGATCGATTTTAGAGGGAGAGTTGCAGGGTGGAGGAAGAGGACGGCATCAGCAACAGACAGTGATTGAGGAGGAGGTGACGCAGCGACAGTGGTAGACAACGCAGAGAGAGACGTAGCTGAGAGGAGAGACGTGGCCCTCAAGCAGGCTGACGCAGAGGGACGCAGAGCCACTCAGAGCCATGCCGAGCCACGCAGAGTGATGTAGAGGTGACACAGGAGTGGGAGCAGGGTCTCCAAAGTGTCAGAAAGTCTCAAAGGGAAAGCCTCGGGTGTTTTCTTTCAGTTTCTCTGTAAAATCATTCCTTGTAAAAGCAATTGTTGTTGAAGATTAATAAAGCCCTCATCTGTTGCACCGATTTTCCCGCTAGTTTTTCTGGGGACAATTGTCCAAAAACAACTGTGTTGATGTGAATTGTGATTGGTTCTTGTGCATGTATTTTTTCTCTAGGTAATTGTGTGATAACTGCAGTAGAATTTATTTTAATATTTGTTGAAGGGATTTCGTAAATAACATATTATGAATAATAAGTAGGTGAAATAAATTAGTTGTTGTAGTAGAATTTCAGTTTAGTTTTCACAAGCTTGCTACTGCAAGCTATGGCAAGAACCAAGGTGTGACTACAATGTCCAAATACTGGAAAAATCCCCCAGGAAAAAGTGTGCATGCCCAGGAAGAACTACTAGACGCTGTTGGAAGGGAACTGGAGGAACTGCTCCGAAGAGTGTCTAAAATGAGCTAAAACACTGATGGTGGTCTCCTCACTAGATACCCGACAAGACCCAGAAATATCTCATGAGCCCAAGTGGTGGAAATGGTCCCAAAGTGAACTGCGCCCTCCTCCAACAATTTCTATTGTTGGCTGCTGAATGGAACTAGTGTTCTACCCTAAGAAGTACTTAGAAAATTCTGCAAAATTAATCCTAGCTTCCTCTCACCAAACCCACAAAAACACAGAAAGGGTTTGGGTTGAATCCATCGACCCCCGATGACCCCCAACAATTTTGAATTGCTCAATTTGGCCAGAAAACGCCCCACGATTCATATATTGTTGAATTAGAGCACAAATATCCCTCCAAGAAATCCTCCCTAACTCCTGCAAATTACCCCCCTCAATCACCAAGCAGATCTCAGCTCGAATGCTCCCCAAACTCTGAATCTCTGCAAGTGCACCGAAGTTGTCAGTAAACCCTTGCACAGTCCCCGAATAGACAAAATCTGCCCTCTAAAATGCAACACTCTCACCCCTGCAAATCACCAAGGAATATTCGTTCTCCCTGAGGATAAATCTTTACAAATTCTTTGGCCAATACTCCACTAATTGCTAGCTTCTCTCAGCCCCCACGAAATTGTTTTGTGCCCTTGGAGTAGCAAGCACTAGTTGAAAGAAACCTGTAAAATAGCTCTTCAATGATCTAGAATCAACTCCCCAAATTCTCTCCTAGGGTGACCCTCGAAGTTCACAGAAAGAAGTGTTGGAATTTCCACTTGGAAATTCCATGTGCTAATCATCATAGTTGTCTTAGCTAAATAGCTCAAGAGAACTAAGGTTTGAATTGCAAAATGACCAAAAGATAATCCCCCAAAATGAATCCATCCTCCTTTTATAGTTTCTCCTCATGCTTCTAGACTCCTTTTTAATATTATTTTATTGGTGGGGATCATTTTTCACTAGCTTACTTTTGCCTCCATTTTAATAAAATAATAATTTGCCACTATTCTCCAATAAATAATACTACCCACCTTTCTCCAACAATATTTGCCCCTTTTTTAATTAATATTACTAAAATTGGGCAAAATTCTTTAGTGACTACCATGCTCACAAAATTGGGGATATTACAGTTCTCCCCGCCAAAAAGTGTCCTCAAGCAATACTTGAGCAAACGCCCACTCTCTCTGTTGGTCCAAGTTGTCGTTGCAAACAATACCGAGGTCCCAAATGTGCCACTGAGTCAACCTGAATCTGTGCACCATCCTATCATAAATGAATCCCTCGATACTAGGGTCCCACACTAATCTCAAAAAGATGCCACCATGTCAACACTGTGCCACTTTGATTGTAACTGACTGCCCATCGTGCGCATACCATATCCTCCTCTCCTGGAACCTGATGATGAAATACTAGTAAAGGCCAAATACATCCCTGCCCAGGCATCTCCATGATGCCAAAGCCTACCCATCCAAAGCTAATCCTGAACCTGTGCTGCAACAAGGAAAGTCTGCCTCGCCATAAGATGAAGGCCTCTGTGAAACCCCACAAGTCAACCCAAGAGTGAACTAGATCACTCTCTTCCATGACTCGCTTATCACAAGACAAAGCGATCTATCAACCAACTGAATCCCTAGATCCCATAGCCAGACCTGTTGTGGCATAGCTCTAACAACTGTTGGAATCCATTTGTGCCTTGTCTCTGGTCCCTGCATGCAATCAATATGTAGGCTCCATATATCATGAACTAATTTAATGCATGCTAAACGGCCATATGTCTGCCAATACGTAGTACCAATGACCGCTGGAAACCACATGTGCCAAATAGCTACCCCCTGAATGCAACCAATAGATAGGTATCTGATACTCGCAATAGACTCAATGTATGCGGATCCATTCTACTCCTGTCAACCATCACCATTAAGTCTTCCATCCACCTTCTCGACAATGTGCTAACACAATGTCTGGAGCTCGGACACCCACTGGAAAACTGCCTCAATCATACACGGTATCATCTGCTCATGCAGGATCCTGACATGCCCTGCAAAAAGAGTCCCATATTTCTCCCCCGTGACCATCTCCTAAAGTGTGGGCTCAATGATGAATGGTATGCCACCCCTGTAGAAGCTCACCTCATCCCCTAAACTATGGTTGTCAACTGGTGCACTAACCCTGCTCCTCCATTGAAGAATATCTATTGTGCCCGAGGCACTGAATCTCATAGCATCATCTCAAGAAAATCCCCCAAGTCCTGTTATCGACACAGTGGGTCTGGATCGGACACAACAAGCCTCCCCTCAACTTCACGTGGTGCCAGTCAATGGAAGATGTGTGGGCTCTGATGGGTATGATCAAGAACCCATGTGGACACTCCCAACTCGTCCTATGACCAATCTAATCTCCCAAATTGGGTATGTCCAACCCAATGGCATGCTTGAAATCCTCGTCAAGGAATCTCCTACTAGTAGCACTCCCTCAGTCGTTAATGCATCCTTGCACACTACTACATATAACCATGTATCCTCATGTCCTCTGGCATACAACTGCACACAATCGCACATCTATGTACACCGTCGAACCCTGCTACACAATGTTGCATCATCCTGGATTAGTTGGGATCCCTCTTGTCTCGATGTGTCTGTCACTCTATGAGGAAAAGCACTACAATGTGATTCGCTCCTCCTACACCATGGTGCAACCTTGCACACCACTACACACCACTGCACACCTCCATGCTCCTCTCCATACTGTTGTGCACTGCTGCATGCCCCTATACACTCCTGGATATCAAGGTCTAAGACTAAGTCCATAGGCATCATCCTGCATCCTATCAGGGTCGCCATCTCCACCACAACACCTCCATAACATCGAATGAGTGGTCCTCCTCTCCTGATCCTATCAATGAGATCTGGTAGGAAAACCTCCCTAAATTCCAGTGGTGGTGTCACTCAAATGTTGCTACTCGCAACCTCTGCGCCCCACATATTCGTGGGAAATCCTCATCCCCATATGACGCTCTGCCTAGTGGCCTGTCGATGCCACCTCCTTTGATTAGCCCCTGTCGGAGTGTGCTAATCAACCCACAACCCCATGCACAACCAACATGCCAAGACAACCCATGGAGTCTACTCACAAACCGATTGACCAATAGCGCTGACTGGAACACCCTTAAGGAATGTATGTGCCCAGTCACTGGGTCAACTATCTCATAGGTGCCATGGCCATCTCTCATCTCTGGTATATCATAGGAAGCCCCACCTGGATCCCAATGCCAACCTGGGCCTCCCGTACCCTCAATGTCTGAAAGCTCTTGTTGAGCCTCACTCCAGACTACAACCATCTCCATAAGTCTATCCCACGACTCTGAGTACCAACTCAGTACCTCTCGCCATCCAATCCCAAAGGAGTGATTGAATGTACAATCTCTTGAGCACGGAACAATCCCTCCATGCTAGTGTCATGCCATACTCAACTCAAGTCACTCGCTCCCACTCACCTGGCCATCCCTTATGATCTGTCTAGACAACTCCGCCCCTCTCAGTCTAATGCTTTGGGGTGACCTAAACATGTTGAAAGCCCTATCAGCGTGCCTCTGAAGTGAATTGTGTTGAAATCTCATCATGTGCTCTCTGCTCTATCCCTGATCAATGGCTAGCCCTAAAGACGACTACTCATCCTTCTCCACCTTGGGCTCAACTTGAGCCTCCAACTGCTCCTCCATAGAGAACCCATCATGCAAAAGATCCTCACCAGTCAACTGTAGGTGGTTGTCATTCGGAAACTCTGTTATGGACCTTAATGCCCCGGTACCTATCAGCACCTCATCAATGGATTTGTCTCCTAGTACCTCACCAATCTGCTTGAGGCTGCTATCACCTGAAAACTTGGACACGACCCTGGACACCTCATCAATGGATACCTCAAAAACAGATGACTGTATGATTGTATGCTCTACTTTCTCTCCTGAGGTGTCAACAGGAGACATCAAAGAAATCTCCAACAAGGGTGACTCCTGTGTCACTCTGGGTGCATCTATGTGCCCCTCTTACGTGCCATCAACCTCACGCTCAATCTCCTCCTCAGGCTCATGATATTTAAAGCCAAGTCTCCATTAGCAAAAGTGCCTCTTGGTATCACCCTCTAACTGTCCCTATCCTGTCCACTCTTGCTGAGGGGGTTTGGTGTCCTCTCGGTCAAATCTCTCTATGAGCCTCCATGTGAACACCCTGTAAGATGTGATGTCTGCATGACTCAAAGGGATCAATCCACAGTACCACCACTCCATGGCATCTCCATCCAAATGCCAAGTGGCATATCTAATTGCATCCACCTCTCTCATGTGGTTTAGCCGAATGTATGTGTCCAATTCACGCACACTCCTAGTTGAACCATCAAAGCAGGTGAGGACTAATTTTCCCATCATTTTCGGTATGCCTTGCTTTGGCTGATCTCCCATGAGTGATGTGAATGGCTTCATCCTCGTGACATGCCTATCTCTAGGGTCACTGTCATATAAATGAAGATGGCTCTAGTTTATCCCCTCAAGGCTACTCAACTGGGCCCATACTTCTTTTAGTCTTTCATTGTTTCTGTTGATTTCCTCCCTGATCCTCTCTCTACTCCATCTTTCTTGCTTGACCAAAATGTCCATAGTTTTACCATTCACTGTGCATGCATGCCTACCCCTCCATGATCTTGCTAGCTCCCCCACAGCTGGCCAAGATCATGCTCTGATACCACTGTAATATTCCAAATGGAAAAATACTATAGATAACAGAAGCAATGAACTAGCTACAGCTACAAAATTCATAAATGCACAACCATACACATTTGAACACAGAAATATGAGCAAAAACTCTAAGTCGTTGTATTAACTTTGATAAATATGAGTACAATAAATGAGATCAAAAGAACCTGGGCTTGCTACTGCAAGCTATGGCAAGAACCTAGGTGTGACTACAATGCTCAAATATTGGAAAGATCCCCCAAGAAAAATTGTGCATGCCCAGGAAGAACTACTCGTTATTGTTGGAAGGGAACTGAAGGAACTGCTTTGAAGAGTGCTCGTAATGAGCCGAAACTCT
Source organism: Pinus taeda (assembly GCA_000404065.3). Taxonomy (NCBI): domain Eukaryota; kingdom Viridiplantae; phylum Streptophyta; class Pinopsida; order Pinales; family Pinaceae; genus Pinus; species Pinus taeda. The sequence goes on from APFE031215683.1 coordinate 106,465, forward strand.
GATGGTGGTCTTCTGACTAGATACTCGACAAGACCCAGAAATATCTCATGAACCCAAGTGGTGGAAATGGTCCCAGGGTGAACTGCACCCTCCTCCAACAATTTCTATTGTTGGTTGCTGAATGGAACTAGGTATTGTTCCCTCAAAAGTACTCAAAAAATTCTGCAAAATTAATCCTAGCCTCCTCTTAACAAACCCACAAAAACCCAGAAAGGGTTTGGGCTAAATCCACCGATCCCTGATGACCCCCAACAAGTGTGAATTGCTCAATTTGGCCAGAAAACACCCCACAATTCATATACTGTTGAATTAGGCCCAAATTTCCCTCCAAGAAGTCTTCCCTAACTCCTGCGAATTACTCCCCTCAATCACCAAGCAGATCCCAGCTCGAGTACTCCCCAAACTCTAAGCCTCTGCAAGTGCACCAAAGTTGCCAGGACACCCCTGTGCAAGCCCTGGAATAGACAAAATCGGCCCTCCAAAATGCAACACTCTCACGCCTGCAAATCAGCAAGGAAAAATTGTTCTTCCTAAGGATAAATCTCTGCAAATTCTCTGGCTAATACTCCACTAATTGCTAGCTTCTCTCAGCCCCCACAAAATTCTTTTGCGCCCTTGGAGTAGCAAGAACTAGCTGAAAGAAACTTGTAAAATAGCTCAATGATCCGAAATCAAGTCCCCAAATTCTCCCCTAGGGTGACACTCGAAGTCCACCGAAGGAAGAGTTGGAAATTCCTTGTGCGAGAGAACACGGTCATCTTAGCTAAACAGCTCAAGAGAACTAAGGTTTGAATTGTAAAATGACCAAAAGATAATCACCCGAAATGTATCCATCCTTTTATTATAATTTCTCCTCATGCTTCTAGACTCCTTTTTAATATTATTTTATTGGTGGGGACCATTTTCCACTAACTTACTTTTGCCTCCATTTTAATAAGATAATAATTTGTCGCTATTCCCCAATAAATAATACTTAGTCACCTTTCTCTAATAATATTTGCCCTTTTTTATTTAATTAATATTACTAAAATTGGGCAAAATTCCTTAGTGACTCCCATACTCACAAAATTGGGGATATTACACTCAAACCTTAGTCTTCTCTTGAAATTCCCACAAAAACCTTAGCACTCAAGACAAAGAAAGCAAATACACATGAAGAAGTGTACAAGAAGACTAGTTCACCCTAGCTCTCACATCTCTAACACAAGTTTACATGAATGGAAGTACAAAAGATGAAAAGACTCTCCCCTCCCTTTATTTATATGAAAGGCAAAGCAAGCCAACAATACAAAGTGACCATAATCAACTACAAAAAAACATAACTCTACGCAAGATAAGCCCCTACGTGGAGCACCCCAACTCTAGGTGACACATGCCAAACTCCAAGACATGCACATCCAAAAAGCAAGGCTTTAAGGCTAAATGCTAAGACACTCCACCTCTACAAGCCTCCAAAACTTCAACACTACTTACTAAACCATTACTAAACCATTTGTATCTCCAAGTATATATAGTTAGATTTAGGGCCTTAAATGCTCCAACACTCCACCTCTACAAGCCTCCAAAGCTTCAACACTACTTAGTAAACCATTTGTATCTCCAGGTACATATAATAAGATTTAGTGATTCAAAATAAACTTTACAAGGTTAAATTTAGTGGTCACAAGCTTACACATCCATGGGAGTGCCACTTCAAACTTTAGACGTAAGAAACGAACATAGGTGCGTTCGGAAGGGGACTCTTTTCTGTGTTCACATTGGAAAAATATCTACCAAACTGGTCTATAAAGCACATAGCATGAAAGATCATCACATATATGTTGCCTATAGGACTTCGATTATTTATGGAAAGCAATTTCTTGTGTAGGGAAGGTGAGAACATGGTTACAAGACTTAGACTCTACTAAGATTTGGCTTTTAAACGATAGGAGTTTACTGATCAGGGCTAAACTTAATCAAGTTTGGTCAATCTTGACAATCCTCGGTAGGTTTGAGCAAGCGCTAGTAAGTTTTTGGACAAATTTGATTGAATTTGACAAAATTACTTACGGAGTTTAATCAAAGCTAATTGCATTTGATCCAATTTGACCAACAATCCTATTTTGACATCTACTAAGAAATTACAATAATAAGAGGACTAGCTTTCTTACGTCAAGTGTGCAGATTTTGATGGCTGCAATTACAAATCGAAAGTTGTGGCCGTGGACAGATTCACATATGTTGTATGATGTCTGTTTCAGAGAATCAATTGTTTCACACACTGAGTATTCTGGTATTCGATTCTTATTCTGTAATCTGGTGTTTGGATGATGAAAGTGTTAAAAAGAACAAACACTGTAAGTTATGGCGTTTATGTTTTGGGATTTAGAAATGCCTTTTTTTTGTTTTGGGATTTAATAATGCCTATTAATTGGGTAAGTGTGGAGGGCAGGTGTTTAGACAAGGTAGCCATCGAAAACAACAGTGTCCAAAATCCCAATTCCACAAATCAATGGAGACTTTATACACTAACACAGGTAGAGAGAATGAAATTAGCTATAATGATAATAATCTATTTTTATAATTACATTCCAGGGAATAAAATTAGCTATAACAATAATCTATTTTTAAAATCACAATCACAAGATAGTTATTGAAATTAATAAGTGTATAAGATTTTTGTTTGTTTATAAGATAATGCATTTGTATTTGAGCAACAATTGTGATCACTAAAATCTACTAAGTGTACAAACTTTACTCAACATATAAACTCTTATTAAAAAACACATCCTTTTAATAATTAAACCGATTCAAAGTATACATAACTACTAAAGTTATGTACTTTACTCTTCTAGGTTTAAACCTGTGATCTCTCGCAAAGAAACACATGCTCTGACCCATAAAGAAACACTTACTCTGACCCACCCAAACTGCATTAATCATGATGAACTGAAACCGTCGCCTTGCACATCTGCAAACTTTCTTGATTTAGTGGGGAATTACCATGGATAAGAACACTCGACAGTTTCGAGATTCCAATAACCTGTTCAATGTGATACCTCTCGTTTACATGGTTATACGCATCGCGCTTTACGACCAACCTTTTGAGTCAATACCCTGTCACATCACGTGTTCAGAAATTGGAATCGCCCAATTAGAGTGAGAATAGGATTGGTTTTATTGACAGTGGTCATGGACGTGGCTGCCATAATAAAGGTATTACTTGGGAAGACTCGCTGGTAGACATCGTTGAACCATTGCCCATCTCAGTCCTCTATTAGGGTGGCAGTAACCTGTGCTGGGCATTGCAGATCTGGTTACGTTGGCAGCTCAGCAATTTTTCGACATCCAAGCACCCTCACGGTTGAGATTGTTGGGTAAACAATAAGCACCGAGTGGAAGAGCATTAAGGGCAAAAAGTTGAATGTACATCCAGAGAGACCCAACAGAGGAGGCATATTGATGCCTACTGCATATTGCTTGTTATTAGTGCTTAATCGCTCAATAAGTTAGCAATTTTCTTAATGTTTCCTATGCGTGGTTTATTATTGTTTCCTATGCGTGGTTTATTATACCAAATAATAAATAATTAAAAGTACATACATTTTTAATTTTAATTTTATTTTGTTTATTACACAAAGGCAGTGGATATTTTGTTTATTACATCATAGGTAGTGGACACCGTCATTATTGACATGCAGGGATTTATCACTATTATTCAAGGAAAATCATGCCACTTAGAATTATTTGTTGACATTTCGTAAGGGCCAAGTTTCTGTATATGTCATATGCCTCTAGCTCTTGGACTATTAATTCATTTCCTTACTTCAGAAGGCAAGGTCTTCTTTTATTGTATATTGAAAATTTATTCTCTTTTAATTTAAATGTTCATTTTATAATGATAAATGAAAGATGTTGGCATATTTTCATATCTATCAATTACATTTGCTAATTTGGTTATGCGAATTTTTTAAAAAGTAAAGTTTCACTCTAATCTATTTAATTTTTATAAAAAAAAATTACAATTTTACTGTGTTAATATAAATAAATTTTTTACTAATAAAGTTTCACAATAAAAATTCAAAATTCTTATTAATTAAATGAAATAATAACTTTCATAAAAAATCCTATTAAATTTGAAAAACATGTAAATACAAGGAGTTTGAGTTTATTCACTATTTAACTTATTCTAATAATGATTCATAGGTCAATCTTATTTACAATTTGATAGCTAAACTATGGGAAAATATAGTTACTTAAACAATACTATAAGCACTACAAGAGACACTAAGTAGTCACATATAAAAAATACAATCAAGAGTCTTACAATGACATGTCCTTAATACTATAGATGCAACTCTTATACTACAATATTGGAAAAACATTTAGTCTCGAACAATGACATTATTGTTTGTGATGGAATGTAAACCCTTTGGTGCATCCATACACCTATTTAACAAATATTTTGGTTCATCTAAGTATTAAGAACATGTTTCAAGCATTGAACATGCCATTCACATGCACTATCATTGAGTTCCTTAGCAATATCATTAAGTGTCGTTACCATGGTGAAACTAAGTACGATGATGACCACCAAGTGGAATACACAAAAAATTGTTACGTATCTAACAAGAAGTTATGTTATTATGCAATTTGTAAGTCCAAGTATTCTTGGTAAATAGAGCTCTAAGAATGGTCATTAAAATTGCCTACACATATGGATCAAGTCATGGTGAAACTAAATACGATGGTGGCCACTAAGTGGAGTATGCAAAAAATTGTTATGCATCTAATAACAAGTTATGTCGATATGCACTCTGTAATTCCAAGTGCTCTTGGTAAATAGAGCTCTAATAAGGATCATATATATTGCCTACACATATGGATCAAGGCTTCCCAACTTGACAACATGTCTTGTTGTGGAGTTTGATACTTACATCAATCCGCCATGGGAATAAGCCCAACATTCAAAAAAAGCAAGTACCAATTCCGCTCATAAAGTGCCATGCCAAAAAGAAAAAGAAATCCACTCAAAATGGCATGGATTCCAATGATTGGCATTAACCAAGGTAGCCCTTGATATTGAAAAATCTAAATATCAAGGTTTAACCCTCAATGATTTAATCCATGACCTCTTTACCATGACTGTGAATAATCATACACCTTATCCATAAAATGTTGTGCAAAAATGAAAGATATTGCATACATCTCATTAATGAAATAAACATTGACACATTGCAACTCTTCTCATATCAATATGCTTTTCCTTGTAGAAAATCCATGAAATTCTACCACTACTAATATGAACAATCTAAAACTAACTTATTTTCATATAGACACAAATTTTCTCTAAAACTAATTTCTTTTCATATAGACACAAATTTTCTCTACTTATTTTGCAGCGGAATAGGAACAAAAATAAATACATAATCACACAATTCAACAAGACAATTTTTCTTAGGGAACCCAACTGGGAAAACCCTTTAATTCATTGAGAATTTTATTGATAGAAATTGAGCAATTGAACTCTTCCAAATACAATTGTTTCAATCTGAAAGACACACTTGTCTTTCCTGCTTGATCTAAGCTTGAAACTCTTGCAAGAAATGTTGATCATGCTGCCCTCTTCCCTTGCTTGATCTCTACTCTGAATTCCTAGAGCAAGAGCAAGAGAAAGCTAACTTCTACCAGCTCACACAAGCCTCTCCTTGGCTTGTTCTATCTCTCACAAGCTCCACACAAAACCATGTTCAACCTGCTCACAAACCCGTGAGCTCTATTATCTTGTCTCACCAACTCGTGCTCACAAGACAATGAATAATTGTGTGCCTTCATCCTCCTTATAAGATTTTCAAATAGGATAAATATGGCTAGTCGTATTTTTGGAACTCAATCTAGTGATTGATTAGTTAACTAACTTATGCAACTCGTCCTGCCTCAATTTAGAACTTGAGGCTCACTGAGTTGTCTTTTCCCAAAAATAACTTGCACTAGAAGACAACAAACTAAGCCTTCCACTTCTGCATATCAGTCAAACTGCTTCATCAATTTTCCTAACTTACAAGAATTTGCCCTGATTTTTAGGAATTCATCCTAAATTTTAGGAACTTGTCCTAAATTTTAGTCATTAGCTCCTAACTTATAGGTATTGGTTCCTAACTTATAGGAACTCGTGCATGCTAAGGAAACTTGCTTCTTGGTCCTTCTTTGACTGAGGCACAAGTCAAAGAAGGACCTTTCTCACTATTATTTTCAACACTCCCTCTTAGCAAGGAAGGTGCCTCTGGAAGAGCCTTGTCCACCTGGATATGTCTCCAACACTACCAATTTCTCTGTTGTTGCAGTTGCTCCCTTTGAACTAGAAGACTTCCCTGCTTTCCTCTATGGAACCTAATCTAAAGACTTGTTCTTTTCCACCATACTCTACAAGTCCATCACTTCAGTCATAAGTTACATTTACCCTATGTACCTTTGTGACTGCTTCCTCTAGCTGGAAGTGATACTAGAAGATCCAACTTCATCATGATCTTTCGTAAACAAATCCTCTTCCAACTTGGATCGAATTCTCCCTATACTGGAAGTCTCTGACTGAGTGGCTGCCTCCACTCGCCCTGGACTATGCTCCTCATCATCATGTAGGTCAACCCAACTGCCAACTAGCTTGGACTGAAACTAAAATAATAGTTGAGGTTCCATCTTGAGAGCTCTATCCTTGTCTTGCTCAACCATAACTTCTCTACTCTGAGAACTCCCTACCTTGCTGCTCAAGGTTGCATTTGTCTCTCCCTGCAACTTGTAAAGATTATTCGCCCTCACACCTATATGCTTCTTACATCCAAAAGCTAAGTGTTGGAGGTACAACTTACCTCTTCTAAAGATAATATCATATCCCTTGCCCTCAAGTGTAGCTATAGAAATGAGATTCTGCCTCAATCCTCGAACATCTCTTAGATGAAGAGGATTACCTGACTCCCTCTGAAAAATGACAGTACCAACTCCTGTAGCTGCATACTAACCATCATCTTCTAGCTCAATCTAAAATTGCATGCCATTCTCCTTCAGGTGGCTAAAACTCTTCTTGTTCCCGGTCGTGTGGAAGGATGCTCCTAAACACATATGGTAGGTATTTTTCCTCCTCTTCATCTGATTACTGCAACTTGCATGCCACTATCAATGATCAAAACTCCTTTTGTGTCACTAAACTTTGGCTCACTAATTTGTCCCACTAGCAGGCATCTAGTTCCACTAAGAAGTCTACTCATTGGGTGTTCTAGATCTACCCTCTTATCAATGGTTTGGCCATTTGCAACCCATTGAACTAGGGCTCCACAACTTTACCTCCTAACATCTCATTAGTCCTTCAATGATCATTGTACATGACGACTTCAAGGACTACCCACTTGTCAAGATTCTGGCTACTCTAGAATGTTAATCCTAATTATGTTCCAAGCTTTGGTATGTTGATTTCTGGTAGCATCGGATGTGCTCTAAGTCTCAAATTTTGCAGGGAGGCTTGAGCACATGTATGCCATAAAACCCAAAAAGCGTTTTGGGAAATTCCACCTGAAGACATTTTTATTAAAATAATTAATTATTTTTAATGTGTCCCTAAGTCTAAACTTAGGAAATTAAAATAACTAATGGGTATTAATCTAAGTGTGGGTGTAACTTCTAGGTGAAGACGAAGATCAAGAAGAAATGATCTTAGCCATTGATTAGCTTCTAATCTGGGCCATTGAATGTCAATGAGAAGATAATTTAAGGAGGCTTGAGGGTAATTTGGAAAACATACAGAGAGTTGATCAGTCAGATCGAATTGTTGAGCCAGAGAGCAGCGTAGTGATTTCGTGGTGATCACGTAGAGAGGGGCAGAGATAGTTTGGTTGGCAAATCTTCTTCGGAGCCAAAAATACATAGCAGAGAGGCAGAGAAAGACACGGAGGAGGAACCAATGCCCGGTGAGGGTCACGCACAACCAAGAAGGGTTCACGCCGAGTAGCACAATGCCTTCCAACCAGAAGTCTGAGATTTTGCTCGAGGTTTGACATTTTGAGCCGGGAGGGCTGAAGTCGAAGCTCCTAAGAGAAAATCGATCCAGCGGAGAGGTGATGCAATGCCTCAAAGGCAGTGATGCAGGCCCACGCAATGACTGCGTAGGGTTAGCGCAGAGGTAGTCGGGTACTCATTGGTTCAGCTGTCGGATCAGACGAGACTTGCAATGTAGAGTGAGGTAATCTCCCTAATTTATTCTGCCGAGTGATATTATCTGTACTACATAGCCAGCAACGCATCCAGAGATTGTATTCAGAAATTACTAGTGCATAATAATAAAACCCCTCAGATCTATTGCACCGGTTTTCCTACATTGGGTTTTTCCGGGGACTTTTGTCCAAAAACAACTATGTCACTTGTGTTGTATCTTTTTCTTTTTCAGTTTCTTGATTCGACATGTTCTTTTTAATAGTGAATGTTGCAGTTGTATTTACTTCGATATTTACCGTAGAACACAATAAATAACTTGTATGTAATATGGATTAACAAGTAGGAGAAGTAACATCAGTTTGTTGCAGTAGGGATTTCGGGTTTAGGAATTTTCACATGGTATCAGAGTAGTGCCATAGAACCCATCATTGAGCAGAGAAGGAGGTCGAATTCCTGCAGGAGGCAGCAGTCTAATCCCCAGAGGGATTGCATAGTCCAGGCCAGGAAGGCTAAATTTTCAAGGAAAGTCTCTCTCTGAGTGAGTCGACAGAGAGGAAAGACTTCTAGATCAAAAACTTGCCAAGCCAGAGGGAGAAGCACATAGCCTCAGCATGAGGAAAGCGCTGGTGGGACGCAGTTTTCAATAGGTGAATTTTTGGGTTGAAAGACGTCAGAAAAGAGAGGAGAAGCACAGTGAGGGAATTTTTCCTCAATAGACTTCTCGCCAAGAAGTCCATTTTCTTATTGCCTGAGCAGCAGCAGTAAGAGACAAAGAGGAGCAGTTTGACATTTTCAATTGGCAGAGATGGAAGCCAATGGACTGAGAGATCAAGACAGGTTGGATGGGGTATCCAACTATGTGATCTGGAAGGCAAGGATGTCGTGTCTTCTAGATGAGCATTTTCTCAAGGCCTATGTCGACAGTGTGGTGGTTGTGCCTGCAGATCTAGATCCGTTGAAGAAGTACAAGGGAGAAATGGTGAAGGCCTAGAAGATGATCTTTGATGGAGTAAAATATCATGTGGTATGTCACATCGCTAGCAGAGGGATTGCTAAGGAGATGTGGGATGCCTTGGAAACGCTATATCAAGGATCTTCCGAGCAACAGAAGATGTACTTAGAGAATAAATTGAGATCTGCACAGATGCATAAGGGTGAACGCATTGATCTGTTCCTCACGAAGCTTCAGGAGACCCAGGACGAGTTAGAAGTTGTGGGGTCTACACCTCAAGGTTTTGAGATGGTGAGACTAGCCATAAATTTAGTCTCAGAAGAGTGGCAAGTCTTTGTCCAGAGCATCTTGGGCAGGGCAGCTTTGCCAGACTGGGATAGTATGTGGGAAACTCTCAAGCAGGAAGAGCTGAGGAGAGATCTAGTCAAGTGTAAGCTTGACGAAAGCAGCAACAGTGGATCGAAGCCCAAGGAGGAGGAAGAGAATGAAACCCTTGCATCCAAGAGGCAGCAGGAGCAGTGGAGGCAGAAGAAGGATGACTCGAAGATCAAATGCTTAAAGTGTGGTGAAATGGGTCACTACGCAACACCGTGTCCTCTTAGGAAGAAGGACAAATATGAGAAGCACGATCCGAAGGCTGCACCAGCGAAGATTGAAGAGGAGTTTTCCATGACAGTCGAGATACCTCCAGGAGGGAGGTGGGTTGATTTAGAGTTGTAGTTCGAAAGAGCTATAGATGGGTAGGATCCTTGAGGAGCCCCTCTCAGATCAATTCCTTGCTATGGAAGCACAGATCAGAAGTAGCAGGATGGACCAGTGTTAGTTGGTGCAGAGGAGTGTTGGAGCGACATATGCAGTGGCTAGAACGCCAAGTCTGAGCAGAGTTGCAGCATTGCAGGGAGGCACAGTGCAGTGGCAGCAGTAGCCCAGTTGTCACGCCCCTACACCTGTGGTAGTCTTTCAAACGCTTATAGCGAGGTGCAGCACTACCAATCGTTTTCTTTTCACCAATACTTACGATTGTAGACTACGCCTAACATTCCACTTTTCCTACTTAGTTTGTGTTTCGCAACCAAGTATTATTAATGTGTTCCTTTATACCAATGAATACCCATACACATTCATTATCAACAACATTATACAAGAGAAATGCACAACAGTATAAAGGGAGGGGCAACTCCCTGCAATATGAGTCTGCCTGAATCAATATATTATATAATCTTCACTTTTACAATGTACAAGTTAAATCTTGGGAAACCCCAAATTTACACTTAGTCAATTTTCACAACTTCGTCAAACTCGGTTGCCTAGCTCGTCGACACCTCCCCACGGTCGCCGCACTACTCACCAACCCTTCGTTCACCTCGTCGGACGATCGTGTTGTTTTCCCAACTTGGGCACACCTCCAAGTTGCCACACACAGGCGCCTTTGCCCGAGACACACCTCCATTCACAATCTCAACACTCCACCAAGTCACTGTGCACACTTGCACGATGAGCGGGCGCTCACCCGAGTCGCCAAAACACCTTGGCCAAGTAGTCGCACAAACCGGGCGCTCCTTCGTTTCACCGTCGGGCACCTTCGCACAAACTGGGCGCTCCTCTGTTTCCACCATCATGCGCACCTTCGCACAAACCAGGCGCCACACGTACACCATGCACGCCTCACCCAACCACCAGGCGCTCCTACCCGCGCCTTCACCCAAAATCGAGTCGACACCTAACTCCGTGCGGCCTCGCCCAAGAACAGGCGCATCCTCCAAAATCTGCGCCTTCACCTCTTGTGCGTCCACCTTGTAGTTCTGCGCCTTCTCCTTACATGAGCGAAGATGTTTAGCGAATTAGTGATGCCCCAAATGACTCAACGCATCACTTGTTTATACCAAACGTGGGGCGTAGTCCTGGCTGCCCAACCGACTCGCCCAATGCTCCACATGCCATCACAAAGTCTCCAAAACGCATGTCGGCTCCTCACAATCATAGGTCGGCCTCCATACAAGTTAACACATGCTCCCATGTGTATAAACAAGCTCGCCCACCCTTCTAGCATGCGCATAATACATTGCACACTCAAGAGAGAGCTCGACCATCACATAATCACAATCGTTCAGCTCAACCGAACGTTGTTCGTTCAACCTACCCGTGTGCACGCACTATCCACCCGTGCCCCCAGAACTGCAGGTCGTTACACCAGTGGCTTTAGAGGGGTAGCATGGGACTAGAAACAGGCAAATCTTCAGCATCGAGATGCATCTATGTTGAACACCTGTTCATATTTTGGGATGTTTCTCAGTTGCAGTGTAGATGAAGTAAGTGTTAGCAGTGGCAGTGCTAGCAGCAGCACAGATGCAACACTTGAGAGGGGGCTATAGTATGGATGCAGTGTTGACAGAGGCATTGTTATCAACAGTACAATTGCAACAGCGACGCAGTAGTTGGTGGAAAACATGTCAGACTTCAGCGGCGGAGAGGACGATGTTATGAAGTCAGGGTGATGCTTCAGTGGGAGGCATTGTTAGAGCACATTCCTCGCTAAGAGGGAGTGTTGATTTCTGGTAGCATCGGCTGTGATCTAAGTCTAAAATTTTGCATGGAGGCTTGGGCACATGTATTCCAAAGAACCCAGTAATCGTTTTGGGAAATTCCACCCGAAAATAATTTTATTAAAATAATTAATTAATTTTAATGGGTCCCTAAGTCTAAACTTAGGAAATTAAAATAATTAATGGGTATTAATCTAACTATGGGTGTAACTTCTAGAAGAAGACAAGGATCAAGCAGAAATGATCTTAGCCATTGATTAGCTTCTAATTTGGGTCGTTGAATGTCAACGAGAAGATTATTTAAGGAGGCTTGAGGGTCAATTGGAAAACATACAAAAAGTTGACCAGTCAAATCGAATTGCTGACCCAGAGAGCAGCATAGTGATTTTGTGGTGATCACACAGAGAAGGGGGGAGATAGTTTTGGCTGGAGAATATTATCAGGAACCAATAATACACAACAGAGAGGAAAATAAAGATGCAGAGGAGGCAACACAGTGCCCAGTGAGGGTGACGCAGAGCCAGGAAGGGCTCATGCAAAGCAGCGTAGTGCCTTCCAAGAAGAAGTCTAAGATTTTGTTGGGGATTTGACATTCTGAGTTGGGAGGGTTGAATTCGAAGCTCTTGAGAACAAATCGATCCAAGAAAGAGGTGATGCAGTGCCTCAAAGGCAGTGACACAGGCCCATGCGGTGACTGCGTAGGGCAACGCAGAGGTAGTCAGGGACTCGTTGGTTCAGTTGTCGGATCAGTTGAGACTTGCAATGTAGAGTGAGGTAATCTCATTAATTTCTTCTGTCGAATGATATTATTTGTACTAGATAGCCAACAAGGCATCCAAAGATTGTATTCAGAAATTACTACTGCATAATAATAAAAACCCTCAGATATGTTGCATCGGTTTTCCCACGTTAGGTTTTTCCGGGGGCTTTTGTCCAAAAACAACTATGTCACTTGTGTTGTATCTTTTTCTTGTTCAGTTTCTTGTTTCGACATATTATTTTTAATAGTGAATGTTGCAGTTGTATTTACTTCGATATTTACCGTAGAACACAGTAAATAACTTGTATGAATTAGAAAGTAGGAGAAGTAACATCAGTTTGTTGCAATAGGGATTCCGGGTTTAGGAATTTTCGCATGATACCATGTAGAAAATCCATGAAATTCTACAATTGCTAATATGAACAATCTGAAACTAATTTATTTTCATATAGACACACTTTCTCTACTTATTTTGCAATGGAATAAGAACATAAATAAATACACAATCACACCATTCAACAACACAACTTTTCTTAGGGAACCCAACTGGGAAAACCCTCTACTTGATTGAGAATTTTATTGATAGAAACTAAGAAATTGATCTCTTACAAATACAACTATTTCAATTTGAAAGACACACTTGTCTTTCTTGCTTGATCTAAGCTTCAAACTCTTGCAAGAAATGTTGATCATGTTGCCCTCTTCCCTTGCTTGATCTCTAATCTGAATTCCTAGCCTAAGAGCAAAGTAAATTTTCCTTCTACCAACTCACACAAGCCTCTCCTTGGTTCATTCTATCTCTCACAAGCTCTAAACACAACCTTGTGCAACCTTCTCACAACCCCGTGAGCTCTATTACCTTGTCTCACCAACTCATGCTCACAAGACAATGAATAATTATGTGCCTTCATCCTCCTTATAAGCTTTGAAAATAGGCTAAATAGGGCAAGTTCTATTTTTGGAACTCAAACTAGTAATTGATGAGTTAACTAACTCATGCAACTCATCTTGCCTCAATTTAGAACTTGAGGCTCACTTGTTTGTCTTTTCCCGAAAATAACTCGCACTAGAAGACAACAAACTAAGCCTTCCACTTATGCATATCAATCAAATTGCTTCATGAACTATCCTAACTTATAGTTATTCGCCTTGACTTTTAGGAGTTGTCCATTATCTCCTAACTTATAGGAATTGGTTCCTAACTTATAGGAACTCGTGCATGCTAAGGAAAATTGCTTCTTGGTCTCTTTGACTAAGGCACAAGTCAAAGAAAAACCTTTCCCGTACTATTTTCATCATTTTTATATTATCTCTATAATTTGTGAATGCATATATCACATGGATTTCTCTCGTTTCTTACTATATCTAGAGTAATGCCCACTCGCAACTTATTTTATACAAATTTTAGAAAAGATTAATATGTTTTACATTTCTAAAACATTGTACTTCATTTCACATGCCCTTATGACAATGGCATTGTAATTTTTGTTTGGGTATTTAGAGGTAATTTCAACGATTGAAAAGTCACTAAAATCTTTATTCAAATTATTGAGTTCGTATAATAAACACTTACTAGTAAGATTTCTTTTTATTTTTTATTTCATTATAAATATAATTCTAAAAATATATATAACTATTTTTTCACCTATATCCCCATATATATATATATAATTATTTTTACATTTAATCGTAGGAAAATTAATTTGTGGATTTCTATCCTACCATAACATTCATTATTTCACATGATTATTCTTTCACACTTAATACTTTTTAACATTCCCTTGCTCTATTTATAGGTATGCTAATACATATATAACTTTTGGCAGTTAAATTCTTATCAACTTTATGCATTTCCTCATTGTGTTTGAGAGATAATCGTATCTAAACAAGTGGTGATCAAACTTTTATATCATTATTTTATATATAAATATTAGATTTATAAATATAAATATTTCTTTTTCATTTTAGACATTAATACATTTTATATGGAAGAATATTAGTAAGATGATCAATGTTAATTAATAAAAATAAATCCATGACCATGGCTAAGTTATACGGATTAATAAAAATAAATCCATGACCAAGGCTAAGATATACGAATTTAAATGAAAAACATTATTTTAATGATACCCGTGGACACATTTCTGTGATGAAGTTGCTTCTCTCACACTTTCAAGATTCAGAAATTTAATGAGACGTTTCGTCCTACTCTTCTTTCACATTTTCAATGTTAAGAAATTTAGCGAAACATTTATTTATATCCTCCCCGAAGATGCTTCTCATACACTCTTTACATTGGTAAGATAAAAAAAATTAGCGAGACATTTTCTTCACATCTTTCTTTTCATATTTTTAAGGTTAAAAAAGTTTAGTGCTACATATTTTTTATATTTTTTTACTATATATATATTTTTTTTAATTCGAAATTCTATTTATTTCACAAAAGAGATATATATATGGAATAACAAAAAACAGGTAGTCTTACCTGACCAAGTTTGTTGACCATTGTTTGCAGCATGTGACAAAAATACAAAAAAGAGACTAAGGATATCGTGCATAAACGGGAAGGCCAAAGACACCAAAAGACAAATAACACATAGAAAACACCTGAGAGCATGCTACTCATCCGACGTGATGGACACTAGTTATCCGGGGTTGTTCTTGGAGGAGGCGAAGGGTAGAAGTTGCACTTGACATGCCCTTCGAAGTGTGTCATCCATGTCTCCAGCGTTTCCACTTTTTTTTTTTTTTTTTTGGCCATGTCATACCACCACCACGCGCTCTCTAACCTAGCACTAAAAGTAGTGCATCCTATCCAGGGTGGCCACCAACTCAGCATGCTCCTCCCTTCAGATCCTTTCAGCCGAATCCACCTGATCTAGCAAAGTTTGAATTAACTCGCAACAATTCTCCAGATAGCAGTGTTGAATTACCCGTGGGCTAGGAGCTGAACCTCTGTCAGACCCCCGACTGACCTTACCACCACACCACCATGTCGTTGAGGTTGCTGAGACCACCTTCCATGACACGTCGCCTACTTGTTACCGCCGCAGCCACCACATGCTCCAACACCCATCTATCGAGAGCGACCGACAATCTTGCCACCCCGGCGCGTCCTAGCTGCCACCATTCCCAGCGCCACAGATTGAATTAACTTGTCCTGGTCCCTGTGCCCCGCAGCTTGGCTTGGCAAGGAGGGAGGAACGCCCACGTCGAGGGGAAGGTCGCATGATGAACAGACCAACAACACCACTACTTGTACCTGACTCAAGAGTGTCGGAGCCACCGACAACCTTCAGGGCTCGGCCCACTGTAAATCGCCAAGACCACCTCACCCAGAACCCAAACCTCCCATCGACCAAACTATTCCATAAACAACCACGCAACAACCCAACGACTGCGACTCCACCAATTGTGCACTCCAAGTTTTCGGCCCTTCAGAGCATCGAGAGCTTAAGCAAATAGAGATAGAATAGACAGGTTAATCTCACCCTTGGTGAAAGCTCCCCAAGGGGCCTCTCGCAGACGACACCAGCTTACCTCCACAGTGACCTTTAGGGAGGCAATTTTGTTATCCCCATAGCACACAAAAAAACACCCAGTGAGACACAATGCACACCAATTCTCAATCCAAACCCTTGAGACAGAGTTTCCCACGCACAACCACCGCCACCCCTAACAACACCACCAACTATACCACCTCCGGCAGCCTCTAGTGGACCAGCGACTCACACCTTCTAAATTCCAACGTAACCAGAAATACCAACTTACCTGAACCACCTTAGGCCACACTATGCATGCACAGAAAATCACGGTGTGCCGCCTTTGAACAAAAACAATGATAAATTTACACTACCAAGAGTGGGAGGGGAAGCTCGACAGCTGCCACCCTGCTCTAAAAATCCACTGTCGTTGTTTTCGTTTGTTCACAGAATACCAACCGGAAACACAACACTGAACTAAAATGCCAATACCATAATAATGAGTCATCCCACTCCTTAGATCTTTGTCTACCACACTCTCTGAAACATTAAGATGTTTCACACGATCACCTTTACATCCTAGTACACCAGTTCAGACGAGAGAAAAAGGAAGCCGATCCTCCACCCACACGGCAATTTTTTGCAATCATGAGACTCGATTTACCACGTACTCACCCGATCAAAGATTTCTTTTCACATTTTCAAAATCAAAAAATTTCACCTTTTCAAAGTTAAAAAATTTAATGAAACATTTCTCAACATCTTTCTTTTCAAAGCCAAAAAAAAATTAGTAGGATATTTCCCCTGCATCTCTCTTTTCAAAAAACAAAAAGCATAAATACATTGAATATTACTTCTATGAAAATCTTGTAGAAATCTATAAGCTATATTTACTCAATAATTTTAAATAAAAATAAAAAATTAACACTTTAAAAATAATAAAGTATTAATATTAATTTCGTGCTTTTGCTTGTTGATGTCTTTTAATTCTTTTAAGAATGTTGCACTCACTCAGTTCCGATCGGTTTTTCGACACATTTCTTTAAAGGATGTTGCAGTCACAGAGTTTCGATCGGTTCTTCGACACATTATTCCCTCGTTCCCCTCCTAGAAAACTTCGTGTAACATTCAATTGATCATACATAGTTTCAGCCACCTCTCATTGACCCGATACCAAATAATTCATTTCAAATTAGCAGAGAGCATTAATAGAATTACGAAACGGAGGTCCAAGGATCGATTCCACTCACTGTGCTTTCCTTCGCAATTTCGGTCAGCAATGACATTGAAACAACCGATCTGCGACAACGGTCGTGCGCTCCTTGCCCTCCTATCCACAAACCCGGACTGTAAGCGGAGCCCACCTGCTGTCCAAAGAAGGCCGCCTTACTTCCATTACAAGAAACCGTCGCACTATTTCCCTTATTAATAAGATTTTGCCTCCAATGGCAATGCTGCGCTGTTGCTGCTGCTGCTAACGCCATTGCGCCCAAACTCCTGCACAAAAAATGGCAACTTACATTAAATTTTCCCTTCAAGGTTCCAAAATGCAGAGGTGCTTAACACAAATAACACAAAGAAAGAAGTTAAAGTTTGCCATTGCCTGCAGAA
Source organism: Pinus taeda (assembly GCA_000404065.3). Classification (NCBI taxonomy): domain Eukaryota; kingdom Viridiplantae; phylum Streptophyta; class Pinopsida; order Pinales; family Pinaceae; genus Pinus; species Pinus taeda. The sequence goes on from APFE031215683.1 coordinate 123,994, forward strand.
GGGGCAGGAGATTACTGAATTTAGAGAAAAATTGGATGGTTATCTCTGCTGCTGCAGGGGAAAATGAATGCTGAATGCGGATAGGTATGTATGTATAATGGTGGATGGTGAATGAAAAATAAATTTAGCATGAGTTGGACATTTCAATTTTGTCTGTGTGTTGTGTCGCAGAGGATGGGATATAGGCTTTACCAAATCTCCGCCGCATGCTCTACTGTGAATGAGAACCGTCCATTGCCTCCAGTGGACGGGCCTTAGCACTTTGAACGTGAACATTTGCCGCTCTATTCGATTTTGCAATAGCTGACATTAGACAATGTAGTCTTCTTGTAAACAATAGTTGAAATATGTGGTGGAGATAATTGCATATTTTATACCAGCGACAGGTTATCTTTCTCATTATCTAATATATTTTGTTTTACTATCTTAGCAATATTTTATTTTATCATACCATTGCTTGTTAAATTGAAAGTCAGAATAAGACACATGAATAATGTCAAGTTTTATGAAAAGACAAAAGCAATTTATTATCCTGATGAAGGAAAAACAAAATCAATTTCAAGGTAAGAATTGTTAATAATGGTGTAGTTAATGAAATAGTTGTTTTTTTTTGTTAATTTTAATTGAAAAAAAAATTAAAAATTCTTTAGCCTGACCAAGGAAAAACAAAATCAATTTCAAGGTAAGAATGGTTAATAATGACGTGGTTAATGAAATAGCTGTTTTGGTATTTTTTCTTGTTAATTTTAATTAAAAATTAAAAATTAAAAATTTGAGTTTACGTTATTTAAGGTGTAGAATTCAAGTATGTAGGGGTTTTTTAGGTGTTGAATTTATTTACACACTTAAAAGTGTATTTTAAACAACAACAAATCATAATTTTGCTTGTAAAAATGTATTTTAAATAACAAGAAATCATAATTTTGCTTGAAATCATATCTCCACAAAAAAATTATTTCATCTATAAGTTTAGACCGTCAATAATTAGAATTTATATTTTTATATCTTAAATGTATATATCTTCACCATTACATTTTACAAAATAAAAAAGACAAATAAATTATTTGTTGTCAAATGTAAATCAAGCTTTCATTATTCATTTTTAATATATATAATTTTTTCATGAATATAAAAAATAAGAGTATATATTATTAGAATCTAGGATTTTTATTGTAAATTTGTTTCATTGGATGCATGAATGGGACCTAATTGTGATGAGATCGACCCAGATTGCATTTAGATTGATCATATAGTTTGGACATATAGAAATTGATTTTGTCCACTTAAATAATTTAGATTCATATTATGTAGATGGTTATGGAATATGGTCCCATAAATTTGGGTTTCATATATATATGTGTGTGTGTGTGTGTGTGGTTTCAGTTATACATATATAAGATCTTATAAATCAGTTTATCATCTTTGAAGACATGTTTTTTGTGCTTAAGTGCTACAGAGTGTTTATGGCATACATTCATGAGAGAAAGTGTATAGTATATAGTAAAAGGAGACGACTTCCATAATTTTTCCTTGTATATGGATTTTTTAATATTTCATCATATACCCATAGTCAAATCCAGTTCTCATGTAGCATTAGATTTTTCTCCTCATCTTTCTCTAGAGCATGTTCCAATCAAATATTGATGCACTTACCTCTCTCTTTTATAAATTTTTTGAGGTGTTATTGTATTAAAGATCTTCTTTCCCTGCCTAATTTGATCACTCTATAAGTGTTAACATCAAAATTAAATTTGGGGGTTTCATCATAGACTCCAAGAGAAATAGATCCCTTTCTTGCATGGGGGTTAGGTATTGTGTCAAATACTAAAGTGGAAACACTAGTAGCTTGGTATCTCACCGCACTAAGTTCCTTCACTCAATCAACAATTTATGTTCTATGAGACTCTCTAATTATCATCAAATCATATAATGGTCATAATTTCATGTCCACTCACTCCATCTCTCACATCATCCATAGCACTAAACTCCTCCTCAAGAAATTCCATGAAGCATACCACTACCATGTCCTCTAAGATAACAATTCCTATGAAAATCAAAAGGCAAACAAAGAATCTTTTTTTCGGTGAAGGAATTCTTCTTACAAACATAGATGGGGTAGCCCACCACACCTATACTTTCTATCCAAGACCAAACACAATAAAAAGCTCATTACTCCACACATGCTTGTGAGCTCCCCACATCCTTGTGCATGCAAATGGTTGAAGTTATGGCTAGTAGTGCATCCTCACCATTTCAAGGTGACAAAGTCCTCTTCCATAGTCCCACCCTACTCTCTTCATATCTCTCTAGAGTTTTATTTTTCGCCTTGTCTATGCATTCTTCCATGGTCTCCACTCACTCAAGGTGTCCCTATTTCCTAGTTAAAAAAATCTAATCCCTTCATGCTATGGTAAAGAAGTATGAAATAATACCAAAGGATGCTTAAGAGGAAACATCACATGCTAACTTCACGATCATCAACTATAGAAAAACATTGAATATCATAAAATCTAAGCATGAAAATGTGCATTTTTCACCCCATGGGAATACACAATATCACTTTTAATATTTTCAAACTTGAAAAGCTAGCACTCAATTGCACATTTTAATCCTACCATACTTAACAAAAAAACACATCACAACATACTTAACAAAAAAACACATCACAACATTTAATATGACCCTCCAATATATTCAACACCTAAAGACCTGGATAAACTTTCCTCTGCAAATTTTCCCATAATCAAATAAACCCTTGCAGGATTAGATAATACAACCTCAATGCTTTTACTTAAAACTTTAATTCTTTAGTATTTTATATTGTCTATAAGTTTTTCCATTTTATATTCATTTGTAATCCTAATATGCACTTTCCTTGAACTTTTTGAAAGTATGGTATGACAATAAACTCCCAATGACCATTTTGTACTATGTTAATGGACTCTAAAGTTTAACCTTATGATACAAAATAGTAATCGTTTATGTTTTTCAGATGGAATCAAAGTGAAATTACACGTACCATTATGTTGAAAATTGGTACAACACCTATATATATATGTATAAAATCAGAGGTTGAATGTTTACATTATTGGGATGTTAAAGCATTTTAACTATCCTATAGTTGTTGTTTATATGTGTGTTTACGGTGAATAATAAAGCATTGGCTTATGTGGTTTATTTGTATGCATCTATTCTAACTTTATCTCAAAGTCTTATAGTTTTTTAACATGGTATTGAAGCTCACATGGGCCTGAATGATTTCGCTAGAGATGTTTGTGATCATGGGAGTTCTGTGGAGCATAATTTTTTTGGTATATGTAGTTGTTTTTCATTTCTTTTATGATAGTTTGTTTTATTTTGTTGTTTAATAAGTGAAATCTATACAATGAATGATGTGTGTTGATGAAGTATTTTTATGAGGCATGTTGATGAAGTATTTTCATGTAGATAAATTGGTAACATTATTTTGGTGTAACGTTGGAAAATTTGCCTTCTTTATTGTGTATATTACTTATTACTTGGGTGTATAATCTACATGTTCTCATGTTGCTCAAGTATGATGGTATGTTTTAGAGCAGTTATGCATTGTTTTGGTAATTTATGTTATTAGTGGTGCTTCAAATATGTAAATGCCACATTTCCTTGTTGACAGCTAAATTGTAGCTATAATAAACATACATAAGTGATGAGTATTTTTCCATGCGATATGGAGAGAATAATGAATAGGTGAATAAAGAATTAGTGATACATATTTGGAAGGTCACTTTGGTATATCTCAAGTATTCAAGACCATTTCAAATGCTTTAAGTTTTTTTTAAACGAGTTTTGCATTTATGGTCCATCTATAAATATTTGCGTCCACTTGTGAAAGAGATAATGAGCTTATTGCAGAGTACATGTGGAGATTACAGCTAGGAAAAAAATCGTAAATGAACATGTGATATGGAGGGAACAATGAAAAGTTGAATAAGAAGAACTAGTGATGCACATTTAGAAAGGTCAATTTGGTTTGCCTAAAGTATCAAGAACCATTTTATATGCCTTGAGGTTTTGCTCGAAATAAATTTTCATTTATGATCAATCCATAAATATTTGCTTCCACTTGTGGAAGGGATGATGACCTTATTGCAAAGTGCATGTGGAGATGCTAGCTAGAAAATCAAATAAATATAGACAAATATTGATCATGTTGAAAAATGTCAATAATCATGATGATATTTTTTTCACCAATTAATTAATAACATCACTATTATGAAAAAAATATTTAAATTTATAAATAATTTAATATTTATTCTTAAAAAAAATAAATGTTAACTATAAAAACAACAATAGTTCAACATCTATATATATATAATTCTCAACTTAAAGATAATCCTGAGGGTTAGCTTAATTGGTCGAGTCCTCATTGTTAACGCACCTCTATTATTGAGAAGTCACAGGTTCAGTTCTCTCAACACTCTTGGGGTTAGGCTCTGTAGTTGAGTCAACAAGAAGTGATCCCTTTGGATAAATCTTCCTAATACAAATATTCCATGGACATAATAGTCACGAATCTCTGAGTCTATAAAACACATAAAAAAAATGTTAACAATATTGAGATAATGTAAGAAGGGGTATAGTGAGGAAAAATTCTAGGAACATGCGCGCTCTCCTAGGTCATCCTCGACTGTGCCCCCTACTTCGGCCCTCGGCCCCTTGGCATGGCCCCTCCGGAGGCTCCACTAGAGGAGGCTCACTTTCAACAGGCCTTTTTAGCACTGGTCAGATCATTACCTCCACAGAGACCTCGCCCAGCAATCTCCAAATTCGTGAAAAAGCTCGATGTTTTGCAAGAAGTTAACTTGCCCCCAACTCTGCCTCGCATGGCTGCCCTTGCTCTAGCAGAACGAGGACTCATTGGGAAATTTACTGGACTCTAGCCATCACCGAAAACAGTGCAAAGATGGGTGGAAAGGAACTCGTCTTATAAAACACAAGGCAAAATCTCCATATGATTATGTGGCAAAGGGTATTTTACCTTTCATTTTGAAACAAAAGAAGATAAAGACTTGATATTCCAGAATGGGCCCTATTTCATGGATTCAAGAGGATTATAGCTCAACAAATGGACTCCAGATTTTGATCCCGAGTTAGACATAATGAGCATTGTTCCTGTTTGGGTTCGGCTTCCTCACCTTCCTCTTCACTGTTGGGGAGATGATTCAATTCGAGCTATTGGGAATGTTGTAGGAAAATACATCGATCGCAGTGAACCTAAGGACAACATGCACGCCTATGCTCGCATTTGCGTAGAAGTCGACCTAGGCAAAGGACTGCCAAAAGCCATCAAGCTCAAGGTAGACGATTGGACCCACATTCAGCAATTAGATTACGAACATATCCCATTCAAGTGCAAGGTATGTCATGAATATGGCCATTTTTCTAATCGTTGTACTAAACTAGTAGATGTAGAAAATACTCCGCAAGAAGAGCAATGGGAAACAGTTAAGAAAAAGAAAGTAGCCCCTAATCCCAAGCCAAGCCCTGAAGCTGGACCTTCTTCTCGTATGCCTCCCATTTCTCCATCCTCCTCTTCCCTCCCTAACTCTTCTCTAAATCCTGATCGACATCCTGATCCTCAACCTTCTTCTCCATCCTCCAACCCCTTCCATATCCTCTCTCCCCCTAAAGATATTCCCACCCTCGTAGCCCAAACCGATCCCTCAAAATCTCCTCTCCCTCTGATTATCTTCCTCCCTCCCTCCTAACCCACCCTCATCCAGAATCACTAGAAGCAACTCAAAGGAGCATGGTGCAACTCTCGACAATCAAAATAAAAACGAACCCGAAAGGAAATCAGCTAAACAACAAAGAGATGAAAATGCCCAGAAGGATATAGCAATGGGCATTTAGAACCCCATAGAGTCATACATCTTAGGACATATTGACAAAGATTCAGTAAATAAGAAGCAGGGAGGGGAAGCAACTCTCCACAACCCCCATTTGAAATGATGAAAGTCCTCTCATGGAATAGTAGGGGACTAGGGCACCCCTCCAAAACAATTGCCTTAAAAGACCTAATAAATCAAGAGAAACCAGAAGTTGTTCTAGTACAAGAAACAAAACAGGGACAACTAGAAATGAGCAAAATCATTGTGCAACATAAGCAATATAAAGGATGTGTTTGTGAATCAAAAGGAGCCTATGGGGGAATTGCAACGCTCTGGAACCAAAACATTTGGAGTATCACAACAGAAACAATAAATCAACACTAGATAAAGACCGTTTTGGAGAGCATTTCAAATAACCAGCAAATAGTCATTTACAATGTATATGCACCAAACCATTATAAAGATAAGGCACAATGCTAGGACTCCCTTAGTGAAAATATAGCTGAAGAAGATAATAGCAACATTATTCTGGGGGGAGATTTAAATCTCATTTTGCACTTCAATGAGAAGCGAGGAGGTTGTTTCTCCCCAGATCCCTATAGAAACCAGCTGGAGGCTATCATGCAGGACGGTAATCTTGTTGATGTAGTCCCTAAAAACCGCAAATTCACCTGGAATAATCGTAGGCTGGGGAAAATAACATTGTGGAAAGACTGGACAAAATTCTGGTGAACGTAACCCTCCTATCCACCTACTCTACTGCTTATGCCTTCATCCACCCCTTCACAGCCTCAGATCACTATCCCACTTCTCTGGTCCTTGAAACCCACTGCCCTTTGGGACCTCTCCCTTTTAAATACAGCCCGTTGTGGAACGAAAATGCAGCAGCAAAAGATCTTATCCAAAATACCTGGTGTCAGCACATAAAAGGATCGTCGGGATATATTTGGGAAAGCAAAATTAAAAGAGTCAAATATGCTCTAAAGGATTGGGCAAAAAACTACTACAAGGAGCCGGAAAAGGAAAAAAGAGAGACCAAAGCCAAGCTAGAGGAACACCATAGCACAATTGAGAAGCGTAAATTTCAGCAGCCAGATTAAAATCATGAAGATAATCTCTACAGCCAGCTTTATTGCATCAACAGAGAAGAGGAGCAGAAAGGGAGAATCAAGTCTATGCAGCTATGGTTGAAGGGCGGGGACAAAAATTCGCCCCTTTTCCATAAGCAAACCACAGTTCGGAAAATTAGGAACAACGTTACCTCTATCATAGATAGTGAAGGAAATCAACAAACCAGCCAAGGTGTTATCAAGCAAGTTGCTTTAGATCATTACAGAGAGCTCTTAACAGAAAATGGAGAAGAAGAAGACTACACAAACCTATTACAATATCTGTCGAATAGGATCACTGCTGAAATAAATGAAAATCTGAACAAAGAGATAGAGGAAGATGAAATAAGAGGAGCCATTTGGGCTCTCCAGCCAGACAAATCACCTGGCCCGGATGGCTTTCCAATTTGCTTCTATAGAGCTCATTGGGAAACTATTAAAAAAGACCTCATCAAAATGATGAAATGGATTCATCACAAGAGGAAAATTGGAGGTTACACCAATTCCACCAACCTAGCCCTCATTCCCAAGGAGAATTGACCCACCACCTTCTCCCATTTCCGGCCTATTTCTCTTTGCAACTCCTCTTATAAAATCTTTACTAAGATTTTAGCAACTCGTCTCAAGCCTCTGCTTCCTTCAATTATCTCTGAAAACCAAGGTGGGTTTATGGCCAATAAGCAAATATAAAACTCCATACTCCTTGTTCAAGAAGCAATCCATTCCAACCATTCCAAGAAAGAAAAGGGATTCATCCTAAAGCTGGATTTGGCTAACACCTTTGATAGGGTCAAGCATCCAAAAAATGGGCTTTGTTGTTCCCTTTCTTGAACTCATCAAAGCTTGTATCACGGGACCTTGGATCTCCCCCCTTGTTATGGCAGGCTTGGACCTCCTTTTCAATCTTCGAGAGGGCTAAGGCAAGGCTGCCCTCTATCCCCCTACCTGTTTATCTTGATGGCTGAATCTTTCAGCAGTGATCTCGACCATAAGAGACGAGCTGGCCTCATTACTGGCATAAAGTATGAAAATGGAGTTAAAAAAATTAACCATTCCCAATTCGTTGATGACACCTTGCTAATAAGAGGAACGTCTGTTACAATTGCTCGTCAGTTTAAAGCTCTTTTGGAAAAATATATGAGCTATTCAGGAGGCATGATCAATCATCTAAAAAGCTGCATATATGGTTGGCATACCTCAACCCAAACTCTTCATAATATAGCCAACATTTTTGGGGTTCCTTGCAAGCTAAATTGGGACCATTTCAACTATCTGGGAATTCTTGTGAACATTGGGCCCTTAAGAGCTAAAATATGGGATACAACTCTTGATAAACTAAAGAGAAAAGTATAGCAGTGGGGATCTACTTGGCTTAATCCGGCAGGTCGACTGGTCCTCATCAAATCTGGACTCTCATCTCTTCTGCTTTACCAATTCACTCTTATGTAGGCTCCAACCACTTTCCATAACAAAATGGAAAGCATCCTTCGGCATTTCTTCTGGTAAGGAGGGAAAAATGAAAAAAAGAAGTTTAACCTAGTTAGCTGGAAGCAAGTTATCCAAAGTCAGGACTGTGGAGGACTTGGAATTAGATCACCTAAACTCTCAAACTTAGCTTTTGGAGGTAAGATTGTGTGGAGACTAATTGGTGAACAACAGGCATGGTGGAAAAGAGTTCTTGAAGCCAAATACCTCAGCAACCCAAGGTAGCAACTTTTAGACTGTGAAATACCCACTAGAAGTAGTTCAAAAGTTTGGAAACTTTGCAAAAAAGTTATCCCCTTTCTGGCACAAAATATCTCCAAAGTTCCCAAGGGTGGCAGCAGTGTCAAAATTGGAGTAGACAAGATTATGGGGAATCAGCCTTTCAGTAGCCAACCAGGTACGAACCAAATTCTCCTCTTCCTACACAACAAAGGAATACATTATCTGGACCAAATCTCGCAATGGGACATTAATTCGCAGAATTGGAAGGGATGGAGCTTTCCTCCCATCCCCAGAGATCTCAAGAAGAGCTTTGACAGTCTTCAGATTCATCTCCACAGCATTGCACCTATCATCAAAAATGGCATTGACAGTTTTCGTTGGGATCCCACAGGTTCTAGTTATACAATTCAAGCTGGCTACCATTACTTGTGCCATAGGGACTATCCTGCTCCTCCTTAGATGCACTAGAAAATTGTTTAGAAGTCCTAGACCATCCCCAAAATCAATTTTTTTTCATCTGGACCCTTCTAAAAGGGAGAATCCTCACCTCTGACAATTTGCAAAAAAGGGGTATAGTTGGGCCCTCCCAATGCCCAAACTTTCAAGAGGCAGAAGAAACTATCCAGCACATTTTCATCACATGTCCCCTTGCAATCTCTTGCTGGAATGGAATCTCCCCTATTGGCCATCCCCCTTGGAAACCCCAGCATTCCATTGGTGAGATTCTTAGCCTCTGGAAGAAGAGTTACCCTTGGCAGCATAAGAAGAACAATATAGTTAAAAGGGTGTGGGATGCTCTTCCCTATGCCCTTCTGTGGAAAATTTGACTTGCAAGGAATCACAAGATCTTCAAAGACAAGGAGACCATCACAAGGAAACTCTGCAGCAAAGCTAAAATTTTAACGTCAGAAACCATCTCTGCTAAGAACACAAAGAAAATTGATGTTGTCGGCCTCTGTGTAGAAGAAAGAGACTTTATTGGCAGCTTGATAGTCAACAACAAGGGCATTCAAATAGAAAATGATGACAACTACCATTCCAGCACTCCCAGTCACAGTTGGAAAATTAGAGTCAAACAAGAATAATTCTCAGAATGGCTCCGAAACAACAATTCCCTTTCCTTCTTCTTTTATGGAGCCTCTAAATCCAATCTTGGAGCAGCAGGTGCAGGTGGAGTCATTTATAATCCCAATGGTAATATCGTAGCCACCTTTGAGTGGGGATTGGGACCTTTATCTAACAACAGGGCAGAAGCGCTTGCTCTCTACCAAGGACTAAATCACCTTCAAAAGCTTGGTATCAATAAAGCAATGGTTTTTGGAGACTCTGCCACCATTATCAGTCTCATGATCAACAATCGTAAGGCCTCCAATCTCTTCATCCAACAAACAATAAGCAAGTGCCAAACTCTAAACCGCCAAAATTGGGATCTTTGATTTTACCATGTGCTCCACGCCTTCAACAAAGAAGCTGATAGATGTGCCAACAAAACATGCAGTAGATCCAAAGGAAATCTCCTTTGCAACAATTTAGAATCCCAACATCATCTACCTTGACTTTTTTCCTCATGATCTATGACAGTATATTTGGATCCAATTGTTAGGCCGTGAATACGACCACTTTTTAAACACTTATTTCATCCATTTTTACTCTTCTTTATCATATCATTTATTATAATTTATTATATAAATCCATTTAATAATGATTTATGCTCTTATGGATGAATATTATTTATTCTCCTTTATTTCTAATAAATTGATGATTATGCATGATTTTATCAATGATAGTTTTAATAAATTGGTTGGAACATTATTCACCATTTTTAGCCTCCAATACAACTTCCAGATTGAAGATTTGATCATTAAATATTCTAACTCAGAAATTCGCTGGAATAAGAAGTGACAGATTTACGGTTGAGATTCTGGGCAAATGAAGAAGAACCTGGAAAATACGGAACATGGGTTTTGTCTAGAATGGACCCAATTAACTTTATCAGAGAAACGCCCAATTAAAAAATGGTTTGCCCAAATTCGGCTTGTATTGAGAGAAACGCAGGGTTCTTTGAGCACGATTTTCTCAAATTTGCTGTGTGCCCGTTTCCCAAATCTCAGCTGCAAAGCCAAATTCGCTTTGCTCTTGTTGAAAGATGGATGGAAATATATTTTCTTGTTGATCAATTGGTTAGAAACAATCCAATATTGTTATGAGAGATCATATTTACTATTTGATTTCTCCTCTTTATGATTATAAAAGGAGAGTATGTATTATGTATTGGGGGGAGGATAGTTGAGAGAATGCAAAACTAGGAATGATGGATTCAGAATGATGATTTGAGAATTAGAGATTCAGAATTAAGGATTCATGATTCATGATAGGGTAGGAGGAAAAAGGGATTGTTGCATGTTGTGATTCTCAAGGCTTTTGCTATTGTAATGCCAATCAAGTTTAATGATTAATATATGATTTGGGAGTTGCTATTCATTCGCCTTATATGAAGTAGCCCAGCAACATCTGCTGGCGACTAAGGGCCCAACCTCTGGTGGAGCATGCTGCTGCTGTATTATATCTTTACGATTCATGTGTTGTTTGATTTCTTTCTTTTACTCTGCTTAGTAATCTGAAGCGCTTTACTGTTTCACATATTGGCTTTGTTATACTTGATTGAATATTATTGTTACTTACAACGGGAATGCGATGATTCTAACCCTGCATCACATTATTGTTTATTTTGGCAAATCATATAGCATCATTGTTCCTTACAGATTACAAGTTAACCGCGCTGTATATTCTTGAATTGGTACTACCGTATGATTTATTCTTAAATCGTGACTGTTGTTTATTCAGAAGTGTCATTTTGTTATCATTGTTGTTCTGAAACAATTATTGTTCCATTACAATTGCTGTTATTTCATGGCCATGATTCATGCATATTGTATCGAAGCTCAGGTTACTATCCCTTTTAATGATAAGTGTGTTGCGTGCTTGACTTGGGTTGCTGTACATTTAGATTTAATCTGATGTTCTATACTTTATCTTTGATAATCGGTTGTTCCATTTCTGTCTACTATTCAATTTAATTCTTGAAGATTATAATTATTGTTGCATTCATTTACGTAGGATAGAGTTTTGCTATTCAATCCTATTTATAGAAGTAGATGATGTTCCATTTTTTGCCATTCAAAAATCATCATTGCTTTGGTGTGCAGAAGGTCTGAGACTGTAGTGAACATTGACATATGTTGTCTAGTTCCTAGTTTGATGATCCTTCTTTTGAGTGCCTTTTCAATTGCATCAATCTCTAGAGGAATGAGTTATTGCTACTGTATCCTCAATTGATGGTTGTTTGAGTGAATGATTTAGTTTATACCATTTTAGTTTCTTGCTGTTCCAATTAGATTTTGTGTCCATCTTTCATTTACTTTTGCATTTTAAGCACTATACTGCCAAACATTACTCTTGAGTAAATAACCGCCTCAGACTGAGTACACTCTTGAAATAAAGAGTCGTCCCTGGGTTGACAATTAATGTAAAGATAATTAGGAGTTAAAAAGACACCTTTTTATGGCTCGACATTTTGGCGCCGTTACCGGGGAGAGTGTAGCCATTTTTAAAGAGTAGTGTGCATCTGATGAGTGCCTATTAGGAAAGAATTGGGTATTAAAAACGAAGGTAAGAACCTGTGTACGGAGCATGTAGAAGCCCTGCTCCCCCGCCCGCTTTCCAATAGATCTGTTAAAGAACTTGGGGTAGAAATAGATGTTTGAATTTTTGTGTGAATGACTAAAAAAAAAATAGAAATTTTGAAAAACAAATCTCATGATTTCTCTCAAGTGGTGATGTAAGCACCACCCATTTCACTAACCAATTGACAGGAACATTTGAAGCCTCAAAGAAACACATGAAGAACATCTTCTATTATGGTAAGAAATGGCTCACATTTCTACTTTTTGAATTTCCTATCAAAGATCTAGGAGGAGTGACACAAATGCACATAATTCCCCCATCTTCACTACCAAATTTTCATGGATTGACAAATGAAGACCCAGATACATTTTTATTTGAGTTCAAAATACTTTGTAGAGGATATGATTATTGTACTAATGATCAAAGGTTGAAAGTGTTTCCTCTTACTCTAAAAGGAGCAGCTCTCCGATGGTTCATGAGCCTAGGTGGGAATTGCATCCAAACATGGAAGGACATGAAGAACATATTCTTGAAGAAGTACCAAGACTATTGCAAGGCCAATGAAGATATTTTCAATATGATACAAGGGGAATATGAAAGCTTGGAGGACTATGTAGATCGATTTCAATACAGCCTTCAAAAATCAAAGCATAAGTATTTGGAAAAAGAGATCTTAAAAACACTCCTACTTAAAGGAATCAAAGATGAATTTTTAGAACTCTTAAATCTAATAGGAAAAGGTGATGTTTTTCAGTTGTCATATGATGATGTTTCTAAATTGTGCATAAGGTATTCAAGAGGAATCTCCAAGGCTGGTAAGAATTCTAGAGGTGTTTGTTCTTTCTTTTCCAAATCTGCTACAAGAACAGGAGACATAAGAGCTGAAATCAATGTTTTATTTGAAAATTTTAAAGTTGATTTTATTAGCTCTCTAAATTCACAATTGGATGTTTTGCAGGTTCATAAAAATCAGGAATTTGATGAAGTGTTTTGCCCTCATGACTGAAAGGAGCATCATATAGATAGTTGTTCTTCCCTATCTAGGTTGGGAGTATCATATCAAAGAGATGAGGAAGCTGCAACAAAGTCAAAACCATGGAAATCATGGCCTACAGGTATGATTCAAAACACTTCTTCTCCATTCTCTTACTTACATAATCCATTATGAAATATTAATGTGTTAGGGCAGCCATGTCAATCTCAATATAACGACCACCAAACTTGTCCACAAGTTTGGCATGGTTCACCTTATGATTGCATGACTACTCTCCCTCATCTTGTAGCACAAACATATTCTCCATATTCTTCACCAGCTCTTCCGCAACATCTTGCTTGCCCATCAAAACCATCCACACAACCTAATCAACCACATCATAAAAATGCTCCATTCTATACACAACTTCCTGCTCAACTAATTCCACACCCTCACCACAATAAACCAGTACAACATGCTTACAATGTTGAACTGCAAAATTTACCCACCCTTCCCACCCATTCTATCTCACATGCGCCATTAGAAAAAACTTACAATGAGATTCAGAATGTTTCAAATTCAAAAATTGTAGAAGTTATGGAAGAAAATGAGGTTTCTTTTAGTATGCATCAACAGGTCATTTTAAAAGCTCAAGAACTTCATGATATGATGGCTATGACAAATCAAGAAAGTAAAGGATATATTGAAGATTGGTTTCACTCCATCATTTGTTTGCAGCATCAACTCCATACTTCAACAATTTTTGATACCATCTTTTTAAGGGAAGTTGGCTTTTCATACCCTAATATTCATTAATATGCATTTTTCAAATTTGAGTATGTACATATTTGAAGCCTTATTTCGAAAATGGTTCCACTGGAAGTACTCATATAAGTAGTAATATTCATTTTTCAAATCAAAATAGGTTAGTGTAGAAAATAAAATAAATAAGGGAATAAATAAATGCATTTTGTTTTTTAATGTAAAACTAGTTGTTTTTGTTGCACCATGTTATCGAAATCAACATCAGTGATAAATGTTTCAATTCATTTGTATATGTAGATGATTTCTAATGGAAATAATAGTTCTACAAACACTCATTTTCATTTTTATCACCAATTTGAAAAAATGTTTGAATATCATATTTTTTGGCTTGCGGGCTTGATGAAATTTCTGGAAAAACAGTCGGGACAGTCATGTTTTGAGGGACCAAAAGGGAATATTTTTAAAAAATATTTATATCCTAAGTAGCCCTTGATTTCTACTTTCCAACCCAATTTGAATCACTCAATTTAGATTTGAAACGAAAAAGTTAGAACCAAAACATTGACTGGATGTCTAGCGGGAAACTCGGGAATAGAGTTGGGACAGTTGGTTTTTGGAGGTCTAAATGACCATAGTTTTAAAACCTGTTTCTATGGTAGATTCGCCAATGAATCTAGTTTACAATGCAATTTGAATCACTCATTTTCGATATCGTATGGGGAAGTTATGATCAAAATACTGACTGTTTATCGTAAATCAGCACCCTTAAAACTCTGTCTTTTCGACTATTCCTTAGAGTATTTTACCTATCAATTCTTCTTGTCTTCAAAACATGTTTCTATTGGAGATAAATAAATGAATATACTTTCATTTTCAATTTGAATCATTCGAAACCGACATCAAACGAATAATTTATGCTTAAAACATTCACTGTTGTTCTAAGTGGGGTAATCGAAAATGACTCTGTTATGCAGGTTGTTCTATCTAAAATTGACATATCATAACATTGAATTTTTAAAACCTGTTTCTATTGGAGATACACCTTTAAATTAGCTTTCATATGGCTTTGGAATCACTCAATTTGGACGAAAAAAAAGAAGAAGTTGTGATTAAAACACTGCAGGTTAGCATGATTGGCCACTGCTCTCCCGCAGGTGACAAATAAATCTCTTTGTTATTTTCTCAATGGATTTGTTATACAGAGTAACTGCTTGTTGTTTTTTTGCATAATTCTTGGATTAGGGGAGTCTGATCACCTCTCTTTCTCCATGATTTAATGTTTTATTGCAGGTAGACACTCGTTTTTTTACAGGTCCTGGGAAAATAAAGAAGGTCAATTTATGGACAAGTGATTCTTGAAAGAAATTTTAATGAAACAAGGGAATTTCATCAAATTCATTATCCAACGGATTCATAATAGAAGAAATGAAGAATTGATTTCTATTTGAAGATTCATGTCTTGTCACTGCTGCCAAAACATTTTTCATAGAGATCATTTTTTTTACATAATATCATAGCTGTTGTAACTTAATTTACTTATTTACATCCTGTTTTTTAAATAAAATGTTGTTTTTTTCTTATTTCTCTTATATTTTGTGTTTCAGGTGTTGCTTCATTCAAACTGTAACCCATCCTCAGCATCAATGCAATGAACAACTAATTCATTCTTTGTGTGCTTGCATTTTATGATTATGCATTTTGCTGTTCTTTTTCTGAAGGGACAACATTTGTGTGCACTTTTGTCGTTTCTGTTGTTCATTTTTCAAAGGGACATCATTTTCGTTTTGTTGTTCCTTTTCCAAAGGAATAGCACCTTTTGGGTCAGCTGTTCATTTTGTTGTTTCTTTTTCACGGTTCATTTTGTTGTTCATTTTTCACAGTTCATTTTGTTGTTCCTTTTCCAAAGGAACGACACTTGAATTTTTGCTGTTCCTTTTCCAAATGAACAACACTTGCGTTTTTTGTTCCTTTCCAAAGGAACGACACTTTTGATTTTTGTTGTTCCTTTTCCAGAGGAACGACACTTGCGTTTTTGCTATTCCTTTGGAAAAGGAACGACACTTGCGTTTTTGTTGTTCATTTTCCAAAAGAACGACACTTTGATTTTTGCTGTTCCTTTTCCAAAGACATGGCACTTGCGTTTTGCTGTTCCTTTTCCAAAGGAACGACACTTTTGATTTTTGCTATTCCTTTTCCAAATGAACGACACTTGCGTTTTTGTTGTTCCTTTTCCAAAGGAACGACACTTTTGATTTTTACTGTTCCTTTTCCAAAGAAACAACATTTCGGTTTTTTTTGCTATTCTTTTTCCAAAGGAACGACACTTTTTGTTTATGTTGTTCCTTTTCGAGAGCAACTCTTCCTTCCTCTTGTGAGATTATTCCTAGTTCATCTCAACCACATTTTACTGATTCCCTTTCATGGCATGAAGTACACTACTTTTATGAGGACAAGAATTATGGATTCTTTTGAAGTGAGTTAATATAATTCACGTTATGATCTTTAACAGGACAACTCTTTGATGATAGATTATTTTCAAAGGGACACAATTATTTATATACTACTTTACTGCATTATTTTCTGTTGAACATGATGTTGATTGATCACCTTAATACCATGCTGGTTCCACCCTTCCTGATTATAATCTTCTCTGTCTGTAATACATGAGATTATGGGTATATTTTTTTCTATTGACATGTTCAACTTCTTCCACCATCTCTGCTCTTAATGAGTATTGAGCCTCCCTCTTTTTATCATAAAAATGTGTAATAACAACAAAATTTGTTCACAGATGGAGGATAGGGGGTCTCATTACAAGCCAGCTTACCATGTTCATAAGGCTGTAACAAAGTGACATTCTCATTGTGGCCACCACACCAGGGTTATGATCCATTGGATAACCAAATTATCCTTGGAACAGGAGGTCCCATCACGAGCCGGCCTAATCACTTTTGCTACATCCCAGTGAATGGCAGTGTGGTTATTTGGTTACCACGCCAACACACTGATCTCTTATGTAGAACAACACTAGAACTCTCCATTTATAAATTGAAGATTCTGGCTCATATGGGTTAAAAAGCAACCTTGCTGAGGCTATAGACGTCTGCTGGCAACAGGGGTTCTACTTATGGTATTGAAGTTATATCTTATCATCAATTATTACTATAATACCCTTTTATTATTTTTTCTTTTTATCAGAGAAGTTATTTCCTTAATTTTTTCCCCTATTTTGAACCTTTATGCATGAGAAATTATTTTCTGATCAATCACATCATTTTTTAGCTAGAATACTGTCAGCAAAGCATCTTTTTGGCATATTGTTGTCCTTTTTCTTTTTCACATAACTTATCATCAATCCAAAGCGTCCTACCTCTTATTCATAACTATCTTTACACACTCTGCTCTCATTATAACCATAACTCTCTGTGTCCTATCATTGATATGTGTACTCTGCTTCATTTACTACTATATTGTTCATTCCCTTGCCTTGCTGTCAGCACAACACCTTTCATATGCTTTATGGTCGTGGACTCCCTTTTCCAAGTGGAGGGGGGAATGTATGCATTATGGGATTGCATGCGATATGATTACTGCACTCTGCCATCACTTGTTGATTTAATAAAATATTAGTATTGCATGTATACAAAAGTTTTTCTAATTGAAATTTTTGCATGCCTCTTAATCTGCTGCTATTCAAAACTAACACTATGGATTCAAGCACATTGTATGCAAAATAGTGATTTGTTTACAGGAAAACAACAAGTATGGGCAGAACCCTATTCGCAACATGACCACAATATTGCAACTAACATAAGAGGCTCACGAACGTGAACAATTATTCAAACATAATGTGTTTACCTGGATTCCACCTTTTGCATCACTTTCAGCACCAACTATGCCTACATCAGCTTCAACCAATGTCATTCCACATTTTTCTTTTTGGAGGTAAAACTTGAGGTAAAATAGCATAATTTTCTGATTTATTACGAATTTAGGAGAATTTCATGAAAATCCATTTTGAGCATTATTTATCATCTTTCATTCCACATCTTTATCACTTCCCATTTTTCCGAGGCATATCATCTTTCAGTTTGGGGGAGTGTTGCTTTCATTCATTTCTTTCTTATAACCATGTCATTCATATTCTTTATCATCCATTGCTATTGTTATTCATTCTCAACACCTCCCTTATTCCATGTTGTTTTACACCAAGCATAGCATTCAACAACTGGTAGCAACCACCTCTATTTGTTTTCTAACATCGCATGAGGGCATGCTAATTCTTTAGAGAGGGGGAGGAATTGCTACGCATGATGGATGTTTTCTACTTTCTTTCTCATTTAAGACATACAATTTCAGTGCAGAAATTGATTTCCATAATATTTTTAAAACTATGAACTCAATTCTTATGATCTCTGGAAAACATAGACATATCATAAAAATATACAAACCCAGATAATTTCAAGTTAAATTGGTTCATAAAATTTCTGAAATCATGCTCTATCACCTACAACCCTTTTGTTTATATCTCACGATCTGTGCATCAAAACGATCTGATTTTTGGATTATAGAGACATTCATATATTACAAATTTACTTGCAACATTTCAACAAAAGCTGGTTTATAGTTTTTGGGAAAATAGTTAATGAAGGTTGTTGTCACTTATATCATATTTTGCTGCAACTTCATATGCACATAACTTGAACGTCAATGTAAAAATTGTTATGCCTTCATCAAGATTGCTAAAAATTGAATATTCATTAATTAAGGAAGAATTTATTTGTTCTATCCATTTCATGAGCTGAGATGAACAAATTTTTTATTGCTTGGTTAACACATGGGTTTTGTCGTTGGGTTGCATGAGGACATGCAATATATTCAGTTTTTTGTTGCATGAGGACATGCAATATATTTGGTGTGGGGGTACGTTGGGCCGTGAATACGACCACTTTTTAAACACTTATTTCATCCATTTTTACTCTTCTTTATCATATTATTTATTATAATTTATTATATAAATCCATTTAATAATTATTTATGCTCTTATGGATGAATATTATTTATTCTCCTTTATTTCTAATAAATTGATGATTATGCATGATTTTATCAATGCTAGTTTTAATAAATTGGTTGGAACATTATTCACCATTTTTAGCCTCCAATACAATTTCCAGATTGAAGATTTGATCAATAAATATTCCAACTTAGAAATTCGCTGGAATAAGAAGTGACAGTTTTGCGATTGAGATTCTGGGCAAATGAAGAAAAATCTGGAAAATCCAGAACATGGGTTTTGTCCAGAACGGACTAAATTAACTTTAATTTAAATAGGTTTTCCCAAATTCGGCTTGTATTGAGAGAAACACAGGGTTCTTTGAGCACAATTTTCTCAGATTTATTGTGTGCCCGTTTCCCAAATCTCAGCTGCAAAGCCAAATTCGCCTTGCTCTTGTTGAAAGATGGATGGAAATATATTTTATTTTTGATCAATTGGTTAGAAACAATCCAATATTGTTATGAGAGATCATATTTACTATTTGATTTCTTCTCTTTATGATTATAAAAGGAGAGTATGTATTATGTATTGTGGGGAGGATAACTGAGAGAATGCAGAACTAGGAATGATGGATTCATAATGATGATTTGAGAATTAGAGATTCAGAATTAAGGATTCATGATTCATGATAGGATAGGAGGAAAAAGGGATTGTTGCATGTTGTGATTCTCAAGGCTTTTGCTATTGTAATGCCAATCAAGTTTAATGATTAATATATGATTTGGGAGTTGCTATTCATTCGCCTTATATGAAGTAGCCCAGCAGCATCCGCTGGCGGCTAAGGGCCCAGCCTCTGGTGGAGCACACTGCTGCTGTATTATATCTTTACGATTCATGTGTGGTTTGATTTCTTTCTTTTACTCTACTCAGTAATCTGAAGCGTTTTATTGTTTCACATATCTGCTCTGTTATACTTGATTGAATATTATTGTTACTTACAATGGGAATGATATGATTCTAACCCTGCATCACATTATTGTTTATTTTGGCAAATCATATAGCATCGTTGTTCCTTACAGATTACAAGTTAACCGCGCTATATATTCTTGAATTGGTACTACCGTATGATTTATTCTTAAAATTGTGACTATTGTTTATTCGGAAGTGCCATTCTGTTATCATTGTTGTTCTGAAACAATTATTGTTCCGTTATAATTGTTGTTATTTCATGGCCATGATTCATGAATATTGTACAAAGCTCATATTACTGTCCCTTTTAATGATAAGTGTGTTGCGTGCTTGACTTGGGTTGCTGTACATTTAGATTTAATCCATTGTTCTATACTTTATCTTTGATAATTTGTTGTTCTATTTTTGTTTGCTATTCAATTTAATTCTTGAAGATTATAATTATTGTTGCATTCATTTACGTAGGATAGAGTTTTTCTGTTCAATCCTATTTATAGAAGTAGATGATGTTCCATTTCTTGTCATTCAAAAATCATCATTGCTTTGGTGTGCAGAAGGCCCGAGACTGTAGTGAACACTGACATATGCTGTTTAGTTCCCAATTTGATGATCCTTCTTTTGAGTGCCTTTTCAATTGCATCAATCTCTAGAGGAATGGGTTATTGCTACTGTATCCTCAATTGATGGTTGTTTGAGTGAATGATTTAGTTTAGAACATTTCAGTTTCTTGCTGTTCCAATTAGATTTTGTTTCCATCTTTCATTTACTTTTGCATTTTAAGCACTATACTGCCAAACATTACTCTTGAGTAAATAGCCGCCTTAGATTGAGTACACTCTTGAAATAAAAAGTTGTCCCTGGGTTGACAATTAATGTGAAGACAATTAGGAGTTAAAAATACACTTTTTTATCGCTCGAACTGATCTCTGCAGCAAACTCAAGAAATATCCTGACAGGATCCAGCACCATTCTTTCTTTGCCAAATCTCTGTCAGCGATTTTATCTCTGCCTTAATCCCGTCACCAATCGCGCGCTCTCAATCTCGTGTCTCTCGTGACTTTTCCGTTCTCCCCCTCATGACTTCGTCTTGCCTATCCTGTGGTCTGCTCTCCTTAAACCCGACCTCCTTCCCTCAATCTAGCACTCAGAAGTTCTGGTCTTGTTCCCCTGCGCATTCTCTTAGTTCCCTGTTCAGCAGAATTCCCCAGTTCTCTGCCGCTTCCTCCCTCTCTTCCCTTCCCCATTGCTCCTTTGCTCCTTCTTCCCCTGTCCTCTATAGCGCAAGACCTTCTTGCCCCCCTTCATTATCCCCGAAAGAATATTTCTTTTTCTATCCTAATCCACAAAGTGCTATTAGTCCCAACTTCATTTCTGTTTCAAGCTCCGAATTAGTCTTTCTCTTTTTTAGCGGGCCCTCTCTCTCCATACAGAGTAGCAAGACAACGCTCAGGACTCAAAGAATGGCACGAAGTGAAGATTGTCTGCATTGCGCAGACCTTCAGGCAAAGTTGGAACAAATTCGAGCGCACCAAAAAATCCTGGACTCCAAAATCGACTCACATGCCAGGATGATCAACGAGAAAGACGAAGCAGACCTCAATCTCTTCCTCCACAGCGTCTCCTCACTCCAGGAACAGTTCAACGAACTAGCCAACAGATGCAGCCACGCTCAAGAATCAATTGACATCCTCAAATACATGCTGGAGAAACGTAATGCGCCCAGCACTAGCTCATCAAGCTTCAAGAATGCCGAAGTCAACAGCAAGCCAGATGACTCAACAGCGCGCCAGATCAGCCATATTAGCATAGACTAAGATGTATTGTAGATTCTGTTTACTATTGTCTCAGTTTGTTAGAATCTTCACTTGCTCTTGTTTTCCACAAGTCAAAAATGACAAAAGCTTAGGAGAATTTTGTTTCACAAACCACCTCCTAACTCCACCTACGGACCTTAAAATCTTGTATCTCAGGAACTCAGTCTCCCAAATCTTTTTTGGAATATAAATAGCAATGAACTATATTAAAAAATAAATAAATAAATAAAACACATAAAAAAAATCTCTGCTAAAAACATTATTTCAACAATTATATATCTATAATTCTCAACTCTTCCCTTCCATACAAGCCATGAATCATGTATTCTTGTATTAATTTTATTCGTTTACCATATGGTTCAAATATCTTAAAAAAAGTATATACCATATGAAAGTATATTTGATTCATTTTTATAACTTTGAGTACAAAAATGGTCCCATTAAGAATGATACTCTTATTAATTTTATACTTCCCACCCCACATATACTAGTTTGTACCCATTATCAGATTGTACTTATATAATTTCCATTACAAAAGTGGTCCTTTTCCGAGAGTAGTACTCTTCATTTCGTTTCATCCACATATATATATATTATGATATGATATGTTGTATATTTTAACTTTTATTTAAAAGTGACATTTTATTAAAAAGCTTGTATTTTTAATTTTATCCATATACCTTTTTTTTAAATAAATATAATTATTTTTTCTCATTATTATTTTTTTATTGCCATTTTATATTATATGATAAAAATTACTTAAATGAGAAATGTATTTTTATGTTGAAATCGTATTTCACTTAATATTTTTGTTTTTTACTTATATCTAAAAACATATAATCAATTTTAAAAATTGTTGATTTTTTCTATTTATACTATAAAACTTTACTATATATTCTCAACATTTTACTAATTTGAAATGTGTAAATTATCCATGTAAGTTAAATAATCAATTGCATATTGTAAAAAATTAAGAAAGGTCTAATGTTAATGTCTACACCCCTTGTCAGATGAGGTGTGAAATGTGCATGTGTATTGGAAGAAGTGGATCGGGTCCACATATGATCTAATAAGAAGGGGAATCATGAAGGACGAACAACTTGTTGACTATGATACAAAGGAGACTAGGTATGGGTTAATTTGGGTAACTACCACGCGATTCCTATCAAAATCAGTTGGGTCCAACAATGTGGACATCGAGGGTTATTTTTCGGTTTCTCAATCCTTACCTACAACTCCTGACATGGTTGAGGCTCGGGGTCTGGTTGCTAAAACATTCTTTGTGGAAGATCCCAACTTAGGGTTTCTTCAAGCTTCAGTCTCAAAAGCTAAGGCTCAAGCCCAAACCCATTCAGGCTTTCCGTGGGGCCACACCTCGACTTCTCCTCCTTCTCTCTCATATTTTATTCATTTTTTTCCGAATTCTTCTCTGGCAAGTCAATTCAGGTATTATTTTAATGGGGTTTCACAAGGTTATACAATGACAAGTCCTTTATTTCACTATGATAGTTTTATGGATCAAGGTATACCTCACTCAATTGGTTCAACTGACTACTAGGCCTTCGGTGTAAAAGGGGGAGAGGGATAGAACCTGTTCAACATTGAAGATAAGGTATTCTAAAAAGAAGGAAATAAAGGTGTTGTAGGAGATTTTATCTCCTTAAGAGAAAATGAAGTTGGTTTGAAGGAGAGGAAGAGTCGTTGTTTGAAGAAAAAAATGTAATTGAACGGAGTTGAAGGTGGTTTTGGGGGAAGACATTATGATGAGAAATGTTGTAGAGTTGGTGTAAAAAACCATAGTGAGTGGAGCTTGAGGCCAGAAGTTCAATATCAACGTTATTCAAGCTTGGGCAGAAAAGAACTGAATCCTCATGGAAAATCCCCCTCCACCCTCTCCCCCCCCCAATATTAAAATGCTTGCCAAAGGTTAGGTTCAACTCAGTTTTCAAGATCATGTTGAAGCTCTATGGACATCTCAAAAGGCTTGGAAAATTGGCTCTACCCCGGTTCTCTTTAAATTTTGGACCCTTCTCTTTGATGTGAGCTATGTCATAGGGTTCGCTGAATTTGAATCTCGAGGTTTGAAATTTGGCGAACCCAAAAAAAAATAAAAAATCGTTCAGGTTTAGCGAACTTGATAATTGAACCTCAAATTCGAACCTCAACGAATTTGAACCTCAATGAATTTGAACCTGAAGACGAACCTAAAGACAAACCTGAAACCGAATTTTATAATTTAGAAAAAAATAAAATTGGGTTCGATGTTAGAGTTCGGGCGGTTTTTGTCAGTTGTTTTAAGGTTTATGAGAAAAACCTTAGGCAGCACATGGTTTTATCTTGTTTCACTTCCCGCTAGTTAGTTTCCCGTAGTGGCCACTAGTTTGGCTTTATCTACCATGGATTTTGATATATTTTCACAAGCCAACTTCAATCTAAGTGTACTCGCTCTATTGTGCTCAGTGTTGCCGTTGCGTGTTGTATTCTCTGCAATTTCCTGAATTCAATTTCTAGATGTTGCTTGTCCCTGTCGCCTAGAGCGTGAAGTGAATAGTGGTTGTGATTTGTGGTTCATGGGTGCTCATTGCTACTCATATAACTTTATTGATTTACTTTCATTTTTATTATTTTATGTCATATATATATATAATAATTTATATAGATATATATATATATATACATTTGTGTGTGTGTGTGTTGAAAAATATGTATAGTCAAACTTAATGTCGAACCTCATATGAACCTCATTCGAAAATTCGAATTCTAATCGAACTTAATTGTTGTCGAACTCGAATTCGAACCCAAACCACGTGACATAGGATGTGAGCATGGAAAGGATGGATGTAGTCCCTATTTGGGTTTGTTTGCCTAGCCTTCCATCAAATTACCGGGACAAGTTGATTTTCAAAGATCTAGGTAATTCTCTTGGCACATATTTGGACTGTGACTCTTCATATAAACATTTTGAGGATAGGTCTATGGCTAAAATTCTTGTGAATATAGATCTTTGTGAAGGGATGGTAGAAATGATGGATATTAGAGTAGGTGAGGAAATATGGTTGATTCTTGACTATGAAGGGGTCCCCTTCAAATGTAGGAGATGTCACAAGTATGGTCATGTAGTAAAATATTGTGAGCTTCTTCTACATAAGAAGGCACATGATTTCAAGATCACTAAATCAAAGAATCTAACCTTAAATTTACCAAACTCAAAGGAAGATTTGCAATCGACTGAGGCTTTGAACAAGTTCAGAGTGAAGGAATAGTTGAGGAATCATACTTGTATATTATGCCTACTATTCCTCAAGAGATGGTGGTTCCCGAAGTGGTGGAAATGGTCTTGACATAGATGATCAAGGAAGGTATTGATATGTTTTTGATTTCTATTATTTCTTCTTTTCGTGTTACTCTTGTGTTTATCTCTCTCTTAGAAAAATGGGAATTTGGGGGTTCATTTTCCACAATTATTAATTTGTCAATATCCTACTCATTAGTCTCACTCCCCTCTCCCTTAATGGACGCCTACTTGTGTCCTAGTGCTGATATTAATTTATCTTCCCTTACGATCATTGTTTTGAAGAATCTATCTAACAAGCCAATGGAGGAGGACATCCTATATAATCTCTTCTCTCAAATGGTTTTCACCTGTACATAAGACATTGTGGGGGGTTTGGGGAAACTCTCTATTTCGACTCAAGGGGCAAAAGAGAGGGGAAGGAAGTCACATTTGTCAAAAGCCAAAGAAAAAGCACAAGAGGACCGTGTTGCAGGAAAACAATAATCAATTCATGGGGCGATTAGAGCAATGATAGCCCTTGGAGGAGTTACCTAATGAAATTCCTCCCCTTTAGTCACAAGGGTTTAGCATGTCCCTCAAAAAAATGTGCTCTCAAAAGATTATTTTACTTGAATAAACCATACATCATTATGCTACAAGAAACATTGGGAGATGGTATCTCAACTTCATCTCTTTTAGAATCTTTGTTCAGTGGATGGTATTTTATTGGCCTTTACGTGAGGGGACATTTGGGAGGATTCGATCTTGGGTGGCCCTCCAGGAAATGTCGAAGTCTCAAATTTCTAGAGTATTTATTCTAGACAATGCATAGTTTTTTCTCTAAATATCTTAGAACTTCCTTGACCCTCATCAATTTGTATCGAGCCTATCTAAATAGGATTAAATTCCAGGACAATATTTTTTAAAAATTTATTGTGAACTTGAATTTGTTGATAATCAGTGGGGACCTAAATTTTTCCCTTGGGGCTTGAAAGGTATGGGGCCCAAGGGCCATGCTAGATCCATTAGCTGAATGCTTCACCTAAAAACTTGAAAACTCTAAACTAATGGATATTAAACCTATTAAGATGAAATTGACTTGGTCAAATTATCGAGTTGGAGAAAAGTGTATTGCAAAAAGACTAGATTGTGTCTTGATTTCTAAGGCTCTTGTAGCTCATTTTAATCTGATCAAACATAGGTTGGAAATGGGGGGATTTCAATCACACTATGATTATCCTGGAATTCAAAGAGCCTAAAGATAAGCTTTTCATCCCCTTCAAAATTATTTTTCCTAGTTAAAATATTAAGAATTCTCTTCCTTAGTAAAACAACACTGGAAACATTTTGATCCTCAGGTGGGTGTCTCTATAGCTAGTTAGTTTGAGGCACATATTAAGCTCATAAAAGGCATCATTAAGGGTTAGGACTTCAATAAGAGACAGGTTGAGGATCAAGAACTTAAAGAGGTGGAGAGGGATTTAATGTGTTTCTCAAATGTTGGAGTGGAAGATTTTGTCGATGTTGATTCAAGGGAGGCCCTTATCTATTTGGAATCTAAATAAAATCCCTCTTGGAAGCAAATGAAACAACTTGGAGAATTAAAAGTAGGGCTACATAGTTGTAATGTAGGGATGGAAACACAATTTATTTTAATTTTAATTTTATTTTTATTTATTTTATTTTATTTATTTATTTATTTTTAATTTGTTTTTTAGGCATATGTCAAGGGTCATCGATATGGATGGAAGAGAACTCTCAAGTTTTAAAGATTTGGCAGAAGGGTTTCCATTACGGAAATCATTCAAGTGGCTCAATCGTTCCCTAGTTTGGTTGAGGAGGAGGAAAATAGGACCATCATGGAGGAAGTCTCAAAGGAAGAACTCAAAGTTGTCCTTCATTCTTTTCAAAAGGACAAAATCCAAGGTTCGAATAGATGGTTAATGCAATTTTTTTGGGTATTTATGATACAATTAAGAACGATTTATTAAGAGTTGTTGAAGAATCAAGGAGGGAAGGAAAATTTCTTCTAGCCTTAAATTATATCTTCATTTCCCTCATTTCAAAAGTGGATAATCCTTTGTCCTTTGATGATTTTCGTCCAATTTATATGTGTAATTGCATCTACAAGGTTATTGCCAAAGTGATCACCAAGGGAATAAAGCCCATTTTATGGAAGTCCATTTCAAAAGAACAATTTCGTTTTCTTGAAGGTAGATAGATTCATGAAGCTATTCGTGTGGCTCGAGAAGGTTTGCACAACATTAAAGTGCACAAGTTGAAAGGGGTTATCCTTAAGGTTAATCTCTCTAAAACTTATGACCGGGTTAATTGGCTCTATATTAGGTTATTGTTAACTCATATAGGATTTAAATAAACCTTTATAGTATGGGTTATGAGCTCCCTTTAGATTGTCTATCACATTCCTAATCATTGGTTCAACTTCTTCTTTCTTTCATGTTCATAGGGGTTTGTGGCAAGGGTGCCAGTTATCTCTTTTCCTTTTCATGTTGATGGCGAAAGGATTAAGAAGAATGTTGGTCAAAGCAAATAGAAGAGGTGAGTTTCTAGGAACTATTATTACTCATGCCTTATCTGTTACTCATGTTTAATTGTGTAGCTTGGGAGGTACTCCAAGCCCTATGGTTCAGGCTTTGGAGGACAAAGCGCCACAAGGGAAGCTTGTGGCCTTGGAACCCAAGTGTGGGGTTTTGGCACCCATCGTGTTCTTTGGGGAAAAACCATGATGGATTCACAACATGTGATGGATGAGGATGATACTTCTCAGAAATGTGATTCCAACACATCGAAAATCATTCGAATCCGAGTTGTTGTTAGAGAGATATGAATTTTTGAAGTTAACATAATTATTATTGGGTGTCAAGTAGGCCGACTTGAAGAATACAAGTAGGACGTGTTGCTTCAAACATGACGTTTTGGGAGCCCTTCTTTATGGTATATATATAGAAGGTGATATGGAGTCATTTTAGGCATAAAAAAAGTGAAGCACACAAGGAGAAAACAAACTCATTGTAGAGGAAAAATTTACGAACTAGAAGCAAAAAAGGAGGAAGGCACAATGTGGGAGTTTTAGGGTTGTTGGAGCCTCTTTGTAGCTGGTTGAAGGGTTGTTTTATGCCACATCCAAGCTGAGTTTGTTGAAAGGTACACACAGGTTTGTTGGGGGCATAAGCAAGGCAAAGGAGGATTGTTTGTGAGGGTTGAAAGTGGCAATGCATTGTTGTGGTAGGTCATAGGCCTAGCCATCACAAAACAAGGCAGTGTGGAGGTGTTAGGGGTTGTAGAGTGCCCAAAACAACATCACGGTTGTAGAGGAGTATTCCTTTCCCAGGCCACATATTTTCAAAGGGTTGTCTATGGACTGTTGAGTGGCTTGAAGGGTTGTTGCAGCGTGGTCACTTTCCCTAACCTTAACAGTCAAAGGACAACAGGAACAACAAATTTGGAGGGAAGCGTTAGATGTGTGTTGGGTCAAATTTGTTGACCAAATTGGATCAGATGTTTGTGCAGTGTATTGGTGCCATGTAGATGACATTATGTGGTGGTGAAGTGTCATCTTAGGTGCAAAATCAGCAGTGAGTTGATTGGGTGTCATAAAGCTGGTTGGAGGGCAGCGTGTTGAAGTAGCCCTAGATCAACAGACAAGAAGGACTTTGTTGGTACGATATTGGGTGAAATTTTGGTGTCGAAGTGCAACACCTTAATGGATGAAAGTTGATGCTAACATGGGAGATTGGAGCTCAGGAATTAGGCCTACCTAGAGAGAAGTTGATGAGTCCTCTTGGAGTCTCAATGTGTAGATGCCTTGATGGAATAAGGTACTACTAGTGAGCAGTATGGGAGCGAAGGAATGGCAGGACAAGATACGACATAGAAGTTGCACAAATAAGATTATCATTGTATCTTGTAACCATAGACTATTGTATTTATCAAAGATGGATTGATATAACGAAGATTGGTGATTATACATATTGTACAATTTTGTTTAAAATTGTGTTTATTACGCATATGTGATTTACTGCTTTATATTTCCACGCAAAGTAGTTTATAGTTGAGATTCTTGGTTTGGTAGCATCAGTGATTTTAAGATTCTATCCTAGACCCAAGATAGTGGAAATTCAAGACGGTATTAGAGCGTGTCTGAGCTACTTTGGAAGTAAGTAAATCAGAGTTTTGAGCAGCAAAGTACAACGTGAGAGGGAGTTGGTCACTTTGTGAGTGAAGGGTTCACTACAATGTCAAAGTTGTAGGTAAGTATCCCATATGAGGACAGGTTGGAGGGGTTGTCCAACTATAGTCCATGGAAGGAAAGGATCAAGTTGATATTGCAAGTTAACAAGATCTGGGATTTTGCCGAGAAAAAGATCAAGAAGACAACCGACCCTAAGGAGTTGGAAATATGGGAATACTTGGATGTGAGGGAGAGATTGATCATCCTTGATGGGGTTAGGGATGCCCTAATACCTCATTTGTCTGGGAAGAACACCACACATGAGATGTGTATGTCTCTTCAGAATTTGTTCTAAAATAAGAACGAGAACTGAGTATTGGTATTGGAGGATAAGTTGAAGTCCACCAAGATGCTAAAGGGTGAAAGTGTGACCTCATATCTGACGAGATTGTCTCAGGTCAAAAATGAGCTTACTTCCATCAGTGTGACTCTCTCAGATGGAGATATGGTAAGGATTGCCTTGAAAGGGCTCATCGAGGGATGGGAGTCCTTCATCAAAGGAATCATTGCTAGGGAGAAGCTGCCAGACAGGGATAGGTTGTGGGATGAATTCATTTAGGAAGAGTTGCGAGACGAGGACCTTCAGCCAAAGAAAAAAGCTTCAGATGATGACGTGGCACTTGCATCATGAATGAAGGGTAAGCAAAATAAGGACTTGAGTAAAGTCAAGTGTTTCAACCGTGGTGAGATGGGTCATTTTCACTAAGATGTCCGAAGAAGAAGAAGGGAGATGATGAGAAAAGAAAAGGGAAGCAGGTCACCCTTATTGCCATTAAAGAAAAGATGGATGAGCTCGCTAGAAGATTAGAAGATGAAGAGGAGGATTTTTTTATGATTTCTCATTTCTCACAGAGTATTATCAAAGAGTATGGATGGTACGTGGATAGTGGTGCACCGAAGCATCTGACAGGGTCATAGGATATTTTTGAGACTCTAGCTGGATGGGACTCGAAGTTGCACATGGTGTTGGACGACAAGAGTCAATTGGAGATCTGAGGATCGGGTATTGTGCCATTCAGAATGGAGACAGGACGTATGATGCGGGTCTAGGATGTACTATTTGTACCAGGACTGAAATATAATGTGCTCTCTATCTCAATGATGGAGAAGAAGGGGTTTGAGGTCTTATTTAGGATGGAAAGGCAAGACTTAGGCTTAGAGGGTCTAAGTCCGATGGGATTTTACTTGGAGTGAGGGAGCATGGTCTCTACATGTTGACTGCCAAGCCTGAGGATCATGGAAAGAAGAAGGGAGAGGTGTAGGTTCCAAAGAAGCAGGAGAAAGTGAAGTTGCAGGTGCAGGCTTCATAGGAGAAGGCACAGGTTCCCGAGAAGAACGTACACTTTTACGAGAAGGACCAGGTTCTACAGACTCAGAAGAAGTGGAGTTTGAGAGGGAGCTTGCAGATTCAAAGGGAGACTCTGCAACCCGAGAAGAGCGCGTGGTCAGTGGTGATCAAGGGTGCTCCTAAAAATACCAAGAAGGAATCATGCAAAGAGTGGAAGACGTTACAGGATAATAAGAAGAAGCAGGTTGCTTCTGGAAGTGACAATGACACTTCTGACAAAGGCGTAGTTCACCGTACATGGATTTCTGCGATTGTGAGCGCCAAGAGTTGGGAAAGTGTTGTGAGTAGTGATGATGATGACGAGATACTTCCTAGAATTGGAAGTACCTCCCTCATTGTTGGCTTGAGGGGGTCTGGACCTAGGTTTAGAATTAGTTGCACCAACCAACAAAAACCTACACTTCCTAGTATTGAAAGTACCTCCCTCGTTGTTGGCTTGAGAGGGTTTGGACCCAGGTTCAGAGTTATTTGGACCAACCAACAAAAACCTACATTTTCGGCCCTTTTGGAAATAACCCACGTAGCACAGGCTAGTCTCACCCTAGGCAGTATTAGGGGACGACAAAACCAGGTTTCTGCATCCAGAGGTTTGTATGATGTGTTCCTATTACTCCTAGGGTTTTATTTCATCCCTAGCGAACCCTAACCCTTGAAACTCAGAAATTACAATAAATTACATATAACAAATTCTAGCTTTGCGCCGATTGCTTTAAACATTCATAACATTAAGTAAATTAACATATCTACCACTTTCGTGTGTCCATTACGAGTTTCTTATGATAAATGAAAAAATAGAGTGAATACATAGTAAATGCTAAAGAAAACATAAACGCACAGATACACAAATATTACTCCAAAATAGTCTTTATTATGTTTAAATCTTCTATTATAGACTCTTTCTTCCCTGCGCACACAATTGCAGGGGCTCGTGCACTCATTTGCGGACTTACCAAGGTCTCCATGCACATAGCTACAGGAGCCTTCCCCTTCGCGTAAGTACAAAAAACAGACTTCTCTGACTAGACCACTTGCCCTTACAATCTTAGATCTTCAATGGATAGATATATATCTCCTATGACTCCTTTTTATAACATCTTCTTTTTACAATACCATGGGTGGGTCACAAAACTACTTAACTTCTAACAATCTAAGGGGCTTTGACCTTCCTAATGCCCCTTTGAATTCTAATAACCTTTGCACTTCGCTCCTCAAAATGCAGAGACTTTACAAAAATAACAAAACTATTTGAAAATTTTACTCCAAGGGACCCTATCCCAACAAGCCCCCCACACAAAGTCGTGACTCGTCCTCAAGTCACTTTGTTGGTAGCGCTTCAATCTTAATCTCACTAAACTCTATCTTCAATACTTGCAGGTCTATTGTCCCCTATGCAGTGGCCTGGTGGACTTCTTCAACCAATTTTTCTGTGGTTAGGCCTTCGACTACAAGGCCCATGGTTCTCTGCGTTTGGTGGATCGCCTTCAGCTTTCTCTATACTAACATCGTTAATTGACTTGCCTCATCTGCCGAGGGTTGCATCCTTGAAGATATAAGAGCTTTCTTTCGATGCAGCTCATCGATCTTGCTCTGGATGAGCTTACCCTCCTATAATATTATGAACCTTTGCATTCGTGCTAAGGTTTGCATTTTCAACCTCATCTCGTTGAACTGCCTCTGCTTTTATCGGATATCTGCTTCAATCTTCTGTAGAGTTGGATCCTCCTGCAGAAAGATTCATAGTTCCATGGCTTTATCAAACAATTGAGTGCAGCCATTGACTGCAGCTTCTAAGGTAGCCATCTCTTCTTTAATAGCAACCTCATGTTGCTCTCTGACTTCTGTAGGAGTGGTTGGTTGTAGCTTAAGTTGGAGCTCATATATATGTAGTTGCAGCTCAAATCTAGCTTTGCCAATTTCCTCCTTTGATTCCTTTACTATGGCAACTAGCTTTTGAATCTTCTCTACAGAGACCACATTTGCTAGAATCTGGAGCTCAGGAAGCTCACTACAAGCCTGTGCTATTGTTGCTTCTAATTGATGATTATGTACCATCACTTCCTCCCTTTCTTTGAGGGCCTGTGCCTTTTCCTCGAACATCTGTTGATTATTGGTTTTGACTTCATTGATGATCAAAAGGGCACAGTGTTCCCGAACTTTGAGCTCATCAAATACCCTTTGATGCATCTCATGAAATGTTTGGATAGGAAGCGCTGCCAGGTTCAAACTCAAATCCTTCATGTGTAGGAGGCGTGCCCTGTCTTCTGATGCCTCGATGTGAAATGACCCCTCTGGTAACTGCACTATGCATAGGTCCATGGTGAGGTCTACTGCTAAGTTCGATCTGCTCACTTGTTTTAGGCTCGCGTGTCCCACTCTCACTTGAATGATAGCTATTTGGACTTGCAATTTCTGCAAGCCCTGTTGCACTTTATCTAGCATTTTGTGGTATTTTTCTTCAATGTGGCCCCAAAGATTCTCCATGGCATCGCGGACCACATCTCCAATCTCGTCTAGGTCCCCCTTGATAAGGACCAAAGGTGTCACGCTCACCAATTTCTCTGACTTCTACTTCTTGCACAACATTGTAGAACTCCTCTTTTGCCTCTTTTTTACGATGAAGGGGGACTCCAAGCCTGCATCACCTTCCCCTTCTCACTTTGTTTCACCCTCGACATTTTTGCACTCTATGAATAACTCGCTGAGGTCAATAGTGGCCTATGACGTAGTAGAGACCTTTTCCTTTGTTCCTTCTTTCTCCTTGGCAGCAACATATTTCTGCTACACAACCTTCTCTTTCGCAGAAGCCTTCTGTGCTTCCTTCTTATTTTCTATTTTTGTTGTTGTCGTTGTTTTGGTCTGTGCTGCTTCACCTCCAACAACCTTATTAGTTCCCGCATCGACATCAGAGGGCATAAGCCAGTCACTCAACCATTTACTGACAACCCCAGAATATCATCCTCGACGACTAAATATGGCAACTTATGCTAAGTGCGCATGGCATATTTCTTCACGTGGATGTGCAGATTATCGAAATTTGCCTTGAAATTTGCAACATTGTTGTACTACGTGTGCAAAATTGGTGATAACCTTGGCTAGTAGTTAATCACCATCCTTAGCTTTGACTTAAATAAGACCCAAAAGATCTTCGTCTCCATAACACGCTCGGGGACTTTGGTGGCCCACAACAAAGAGAACTTCGCGGCCTCAGGTAGATATGGATCATGCTAAGGGAACTAACTTTCTTCGAGTGTCCTCCATGCCACCAATGCGATCAACAATAACAACCATATGTAGCGGAACACCTTGCCCTCATCCTGGGCGTCTTTGTAGTCCTCCAAAAATTCATGACACAAGTACTAAGCCTAGTTGTACTAGGCTTCTTTAGCGCACTACGAAGCCAAAGAGACTACTAGTACTGATACTTCATCTGCACGAAACTTTCGCATGATTTTTCCAACCAAGATTTTTGCAATGAACTGTACCGCACCATATGATATTGAACTTATTGCATAGCCACGTGACTTTTCGCTACTTTCCTACAAATGTGTCCATAGGGTTCACTCCTTTGTAAGGCAATAAAGTTATTTTGTGGATTAGCATATCATTGATCG
The DNA here is from genome assembly GCA_000404065.3 of Pinus taeda. Classification (NCBI taxonomy): domain Eukaryota; kingdom Viridiplantae; phylum Streptophyta; class Pinopsida; order Pinales; family Pinaceae; genus Pinus; species Pinus taeda. The sequence goes on from APFE031215683.1 coordinate 158,366, forward strand.
AGATGGGCCCTCCCAACCAAAGGCACCCATCGTGCACTAGTGTCAAAATTTGACGCACACAGAATGTGTTTATGATGTTGCAGCTAAAATGTGGCACCCACAACATATTCAGTAGCCTCGTGCACACAACTCTGGCCACTCATTTCATCATCTCAAGCCGTGTGACGTTTGATTCCTCATATTATACCTTCTTCAAGTACTTCCTCCGCTCCAAATGCGGGAAATTTGCATGGTACCACAAGTCCCAATCCTCCATTTTTAAGTATGGTATCTGGGCCAACAAATTGCCCTCAAATGACACATTCTCTAGCAATAAAGGTGTGGAGACCATGAACTTCGTTGAATCCGGGTCTTTAGGAACTTTAGCCATGGGTTTTCTTGGTGGTATATATGGTGGTAGTCGAGTTATCGACTCAACCTACTCGACATCTATTGGGTGTAGTTTTTATACCTATTTCATATACTTTCTTTCCCCAGTTTTGATGCTCTTTCCCTCCAGGCCAATGAAACTTTACATGTTAATTGCCTTTTCTTTATTATAAACAACCTATTTTTCCATCATGTTATTTTTTCATTTTTGTGGAATATAACGATGCAATATTCCTTTTTATGGCTAACTGGGGCAAGCATTGGAGAAGTCTTTTGGATCCTCTCCTCTTTTTCAGGTGTTTCTTGAGGGAACGAGGTGATGCAGTGAACAACCACGCTGATCGGTCTAAGAGTAGGATGGAACAAATTGTAGTTACACTCTGTATGTTGTTATAGGTGTTGTTGTTGCTGTTACAGGTGATCACTGTTACACCTCGGGTGCCGTTACAAGGTTGTTGTTACCCAGTGATTGTTGTTACATCCCAAATTGTCATTTGACCCTAGGATGCTATTACACCATAGCTGGAAAATTCGTGGGTACTATTCCACGCAACAACTATTGGAAGTTATGAATTATCTATTTAGAAAGTAACAGATCCAAGCATTGTGATCTTAACCAATGTATTTGAATAACATTTGTATTTAGGAACAGGTTATAATGATTTCTGTCTTATGATCAGCATGAGAATCGTGAGATTCTCATGACTGATCTATTCCTGATTTTGGGTATGTAATAACTATAAGAGAAACTTAATCTCTCATGTATGGGGATAACATAGAGAGCATTGTTATTTTGATCTTATAGCTTTTAATTGTTTTAATATCAAAGACACTGCGGTGATGTTGTTGTTGTTTCTAAGTTGATTCTTTAACTAATCTCGTGTTCATTCCTGCGCCCCTGTTAGGGAGGAAAGGCCCTCCTCTTTAGTAGGGACTACAATGGTAGAGTAGTTGTACATTATTGTTTGTATGGTTTTTTGTTGTCGCGTATAATTTGTAGAATATATCTTCTTCACTTCTAGAATTATGTTATGTTGTTACACCAATTTGATTAGCAGTATGGTAGTTGACCAGTTGGTTTAGTTATTAGTACAGTGTGTGGCACGCCTTCGCTCTGGTAATTGTGAAGTGTGATTTCATTTCTATAGAGTGTTTTAATTTCTGCATGAATGATTTGATTTCTGCAATTGATTCAGCGACATTCTTTACTGTTTTCTATTTTCATTCTTGGTTTTAGTGTATTGGCATAGACATTGTAAACTCCATTGAAATATCAGACCTACCCTAGGTTGACAATTAAATGGTTGCAGTCTTGGTCAATTAGGATTGATTAAAACAACACTACATTTTAGCGTCATTGCTGGGGATGGCAGTCGACGATATAGTTAGCCAAGTTGTTTGTTTGATGATAGAGTGTTCTTGGTCCATAATCGTTGGGTGGTAAGATGAGAGGTAAGAACATGTGCATCACTCTAATATACCTAGGCGGGCTCACCATTGTGATCACTAGGGAACTTAGGGTGTGGAATTTTGGTGTTTTCTTAAAGTGTATCTTCATCTCTTCAGTTGTTGGGCAGTAAGACGAGAGGTAAGAACCTAAGCATCTCTCTAACATACCTGGGCAAGCTCACCACTGTTGAAGATTGAGACACTTAGGGTGTGAATTAATACACATAGGGTCCATGTGTGCAACTGTATTAATTATAAAAATACCAAAAATACCCCCCATTCTAATCAGTCACAAGGAAAAATGGGTCGTAAAAAGGAAAGGAAGAGTGTAGATTTGGGAAGGAAAAAATTTATACATGAACTGATCTTAAAGGTAGAAAAATAACAGTCAAGTTATCAAAAGGACGCAAGGAAAACAAGGCCCCAGAAATTTATTAATCCCATAACAAGGATAGAAACCTCTAATTCCTCTGTCTCAAGACCATACCATTCTAAAGCTAGCGAAAACACTCCCAAGATTAAGCATCCAATTTAGGAACAATAGGGGGAAGCTAGTAACTAGAACCTTATGACTGAGGGACAGAAGGAAACTGAAGGGGGACATCAAAAACTTGAAACAGGAGAGCACCTATTGGTTTATAAATATCCAGATTCAGCCAACGCAGTGAAACAGCTAGCCCTGAAGCCGCCCGAGCCACCAATTTCACCTGCAAGACAATCACAAGAATAGTTTGAAGAACGTCTGTTACAACAAGGATTAGAAGGGTTAACAATGGGGGACAACAATAACAACAACACTAAAACAGATGCCACTATCACCACCTTTGAGTTCCCAATTGGAGATATCAGAGGCGAGGCTCCCAAGAAAAATATTCCTTTATCATCCTTACCATATTTTCAAGGAATGACTATAGAAGACCTTGACACCTTCTTATTTGAATTTGATGTCTTATGCAGGAGTTATGACTATGTTTTAGATGCTCAGAAATTAAAATTATTTCCTCATACTCTAAAAGGAGCAACCCTGAGATGGTTCATGGGGTTAGGCTCTGCTTCTATTTGAACATGGAGATACATGAAGGAGGAATTATTATCAAAGTATTAGGACTATTGCAGAACCAGGGACTTAAGAGAGGAAGTATGCAAGATGACACATAAGGAGGATGAGAGCCTGGAGGACTACATAGAGCATGTTACACAATAATTTGTCACCGTTTGTCACCATCCCTATTACCCCTCTCCTGCATCTTGGAGGACTCATTTTGGGACTTGTGAGAAGTGACAAGACTTGAAACCACCTGCATCATTCACCTCTGAACATGAGATGCATATGCCCTGAAGAATTAAAAATAAGCCTTTTTACATTAGCGCTGGCCCACTGTGTTATGCCCGCGCCAATGGGGAAAATCCTATACAAGGGGCGCGCCATTAGTGCTCTGTCCCAGAGTCGCAATTGCGCCAACCTTTTTGGGAAAATTTTTGAACCAATCAACCTCCGAAAGTTCTATCCAAATCATTCACCAACTAAATCCAAGTTAAGTGAGGATGGTTTGGCTTCGAATCTCCTTGAATGGGAAATAGTTTGCCACCATTCCATAGAAGTTTCCAAGTGATGAAGCCAAATCCATTATTGTTGTGATTGATATTATCTCTTCCTTTTCATCTATAAAAGCTTGTCTCCATGGCTTGAGCAAGCTAGTTCTGGTTCTAGTGGCAATACTTGTGCTGAAAGGAAGATATCAAGAGATTAGAGTTGCAAGAGCCTTATTTGTGTCCATAAGGCTTAACCTAAGTAAGGAGATCTTGTCACCAAAGAGAGAGAGGCTTGTCCCTCATCCCTTCAAGCTTTGCAAGACTTGTGTAGCTGAGCACCCAGCCAAAGGAGGACTTGACGTCAAGACGCTGGTTGTATTCTCCTTTGTTGATTATTAATAATAGATGACTATCATTATGGTTCCATTCTCGTTGTACTTGTAATGGTTGATGTTGAATTATATCCTTCCTGACTGATGTATAATTGCATATATTAGATTACACGCTTGTGTTTGTGTTGTTCTCTTTGTGTGCAGGTGTCCATTCACGGAGATCGTGGAGGACTGTGACCGGCCAAAGAAAAGGAGCATGGGCGACGTCTCTTCCACGAACAAAAGCGTTGGAACTCAAGTAGCTCTTCATCACCTACCTTTTATTTGCAATTAGGAACTTGCGTGATAGCATTATTTGATTGTTGCTAGACCCATTCTGGGCTAGTAGGGATCGCCTCTATCCGTAGAGGGGATTTACCTCTCCAACAATTTGGCAACTCCGCTGGGGAGTTTAGCTTGTTTTTTAATTTGTAAACTTAGACGGAGTCTGAAGCACGGCCAGATAGCCTTCGAAACACTATTGCTTTGCAGTAGTGAAGTAGATCAAAGCCGCCTCAGTCGATCTCCGGTTTGGTTTACGGATTGAACAATTTGGAGTTTGTCTTGCCTCTTTGGTTTTCTCTTGTTTACTTGCTTGGATAAGCTTTTGGAATTGAATTTATTGCTGCCCCTTGCTTCCTGGCTTGCCTAGAGATTGTGACCCAAGCCCTGGACTGCGTATTTTTCTTTTGAAATTGGAAAACTTTGTTAGCGCGGCTTTTCCCTTCACAGTCACGCTAGTGGCCCTTGTTGCTAACTGACAACCCGCGCCAATCCCTGTTTAGCGCCAGTTGCAGCCTGACAGTCACGTCAGGCCTCTTAGCTTTTTAATCCACTTGTTTGCCTGTTTTCTGAGCTTGGATTTGCATTTTTCCACGTCTTTTTCGATTACTGGAGTGTGTTTGATCCATGTTTGACTGGTTCTCAACCTTTGTCCTTCGGGTGTTTGCCTCTTTCCATCGATTTCACACCTCAACGCTAGGGCATCTAATGGCCGTGTGTGTCGGGCCTTCCGTGGGAGTTTTGGGTTCTTTGATTGTCCAGTTAACTTTGTGATCGCTTTTCGCACTTGTTCAGTGATTGTTGGAGTGTTTTTTGATTGATTTCCGAGTGACTTGCTCTTGCTTGCTTGGATTTCATTCTAGCCCTGTTTCAGCTTAGATCACATAGCTCGTACAAAGCCTTTGTTTTCCTTTCGATTTGGAGAACTGTTTTAGTGTCTTGGGATTTCACTGTGTCTTCATTGAGTGAATTTGCCTCTTTGCTCAGTGTTATTATCTTTCAAAATTCATTCTAGTGCATTGTGCCTTTGAAAAAAAATCAAATAATCTCTTTTGCGTTCAATAGTTAATGGAATAGAACTTTTCGTTATTTGTATTATCGAAAAGAAAAAGTTTTATTTATTTGCCATTAGCTGCATTAGGGTGCTTGATTGATTGTGCTCATTTTGTTTGGTTGAATACTCTTAACCTTGTCATAGTTAGTATTCATCGAACGAAATGGTATTCTTTGGCATATAGCTTGCAAAAAGGCAATTGTGAAAGATTACATACGGTAGGACCTGAAATCGAAACTTAACTAAAGATCAACCATAAAATAAACCGAATCAACTTACAAACGCATTGGAACATAACGCAAATATTCTATAGGTCTAGGCTAGAGACGTGCTCCGGCATCGTTAAACCTAATCACTTTTGTTCTCGCATTAAGGTTGGGTGATTCCTCCTCGTGTGGTTCGATTGTGGTCTAGTACGGACTTGGGCTCCCATGTACCGTCACGTATATATGGGGAGGCTCCACTAGGTTTGCATCCTTGATCCATAGGAAGCCGTGTCTACCACCTTACAAGCCGTAACGCACCGAACACAGCACTTGGGAAGATTGACTGCAGTACGAAAAGTCCTTGGTTTTCATATGATTGCCAAGGTGTATAAGCAGTTTTACGGATTGTCTGGTAAACCCTTTGCCTAGTTTCTCCAGAGTAGTCACTTTTGATCCTTTTTGGACTCCTTAAAAGAAAAGGCTCACTTGAGCATTTTGTCACTTTGGGCTCACAAAACATTCGAAGGCGACTAGAGTCACCTTTTTGTCCTTTTCTCGACTCTTAAAACATGAAAAGGTCAAGTTCAGTTCCATTGTTTTAAAATTTATTCGGCCGCGTTCACATTTACCCAGTTAGGTCTTGTTCGCGTTAGCTTGAGTAGGTTTCTTTTTCGTTCTTGATGGCAACTTTCTCAGGGTTCACCAACCCAAGTTCCCCCCCTCACGAGAATCCTGGTCATTTCCCTCCTCTCGGGAATGTTGGTGCTCCTTACATGGCAACGTTGTCCCTCCCAGGGTTAACTGTTGGGTTGCCTGTTTGGTTGTTCTCAACCTCTCTGGTCCCTACCGTCTCACCTACTGATCAATCAGTCCCTTCACCTGAACAACCTCATGTTGATTCTAAGGTGGACCTCTCCCCTTCTACGCCCACTTCTACGTCCTCATCTTCTGCTTCGCCTGGTGAAAGTCTCGATTCGAGTAACCAGGTGGCTAAGAAGAAGAAGAAGAAGACGAAGAAGAAGATGACTCTCAAGGGAGAGGATAAAAGCACAGTTACCCCCTCAAGTACACCTGAAGTCGGGCCACCTTCTGCTCCTCCGCGGAAGGTCAAGTTTCCTTGTAGATTGTGCAAGGATGACCACCTTCTTCACGATTGTCCTGGCATTCCCAGGGTCTTAGAAGTATGGTCCTGCGATCCGGCCCACCCCTCATCGCCCTCTGAATCTTACAGCGATGCTACCCTATCAGTTGGGAATAGTAAAGGAAAAGGGAAGATTCGAATCCCTTGCAGACTTTGTGAAGGCAATCATCCCCTTCACCTTTGTCCGCTCATGGATAAAGCCTCTGACGTCTTGGAAAGTCTCGCGGCTCCCTCACCCCAACTCCCCGTTGGATATCAACGGCTTTCTACAGATGTAGATCGTCCCCCTGCTGACAACGAGACTGGTTCAATTTCCTCTCTTGTTGAGCCTCCTCTTCCTGAACCTGGCTCTGCCCAGCCTGTTCCAGACCAACTATTGGTCGGAAAGAGTGTCTACTCGAGTTCACCACCCAATCACTCTATTTTGGAAGGGTGTAATTCCCATGTTCTTCTCATCTCCTCAGATTCCCCTGAGTCTAGAAATGACTCTCCTATCCCATCTGCTCCCGAATGTCCCTCTTCGATTCCTATGGAGCATGGGGGCGATCATACGATTCCCCCACCAAGTAGTCTAGGCATCTCCTTTGGTTGGAGTCACCTGACCGCTTTCCGCCTTCCATCCCATGTGCCTTTCCAGATTACGGTACTTGCCTGTGATAAGGCGGTACCTGGCACTGTTCTGGATGAAGGTGCGTCGGTCAGTCTTATGCCGTACACTACTTGGCAAGCTTTAGGTTCCCCGCAGCTCGGGCCGGTCACGCAGAATCTGTTGGCTTTTGACGGAGGAAGTCTGTCCATCTCTGGAGTCCTCCAAAGTTCCCTATTACTTTGGGAGGTAAAACCGTCTATATCGACGTGTTGGTTACGCCAAGGTGTTTTAGATTTTAGTCTTCTCCTTGGTTGCGACTATGTTTATGCTTTGGGGGCCCTTGTCTCTTCACTTTTCTGTGTGGTTTGCTTTCCACACGATGGAAGAATGGTGACTATCGATCAATTGTCATTCGTTAGTCCCCCGATGCCTCCTGCGCAGTTGTCGTCCCCTCCTATTTTTTATCCACCAGTTGTATCTACCCCCCCGCAAATCAACTACGTGGAAACTTATCCCGTGCCTATATCCAATGATGCTGCCGTCGTGCATAGTGTCCTGGGGGCATTGGGCCCTGACTTCCAAGATGTGGTCCTTCCACCGGGCATGACACTCTTGGAAGCAGCAAATTCCTGTTCATTATGATGAAGTTCCGTCAGAGCATAGTTCACTTTCCTATGTCAAGCGCCTATAAAAATGAAACTAGGTCTGGTCGAAGCATAGTTCCTTGTCTTGAGTCAAGCTCGTTAAAAAATGAATCACGAATTTTTGAGCATAGTTCCTGATCTTGTGTCAAGCTCGTTAAAAAATGAAACAAGGGTTATGAGGATAGTTCTTTTACTGTGCCAACCTCATTAAAAAATGAAACAACTCCCTTTCCAAATCGAGTCTTTTGCTTAAGATCTCGAAAAATACAAGTCGAGTCTTTCCAAAATCTCGAAAGTGAACCTTCATTCCATCCACTTTATTGAATGCAATGAAGTTTGGGGGGCATGTACCTCGCTTTGTGTCATTATGCTGGGGGGCATGCGAACTTATAACAAGCATAGTTTTTCCTTTCAAGCTTGTGTAAACATGAAACCGAATCCAAGCAGAGTTCTCCATGGCTCAAGCTTGTGTAAAAATGAACCCGTACCTGAGTCATCTTTAAGATCTTTTCTCACTCGTAAAATATGAAAAGATTGCCGAGTATTTTTTCCTTTCTGACTCGTTAAAAAGAATAAAAATGGAGGTCTTCTTTCATCTCTTTTCTGACCGTTTAAAGGTGAAAAGATTGCCGAGTTATTCCTCTTGACTCGTTAAACGTAAATAAGAGGCGGTCTTTTTTAAACTCTTTTTCCGACCATATAAAGAATGAAAAGATCATCGGGCCTTTGTCGTTTCAGGTTTGTTAATGGGAACGAAATGACGTGATATCGGTCGCTTTTTTACTTTTTCGGGTCGATGTCACTACTTACGAAAAGTACTCCTCAGTCGTAATGATCGGGCAGTTCTTTCGAGCATAGTTTTATACTTTTTTTGGGCTCGAGAGACACAACTTTACGAAAAAGGACACCCCTGGAGTTTTCTTTTTTCTGTCTTTCCAAACTCTCTAAACATGAAGAGACGTCGAGTTCTTCCTTTGTCAGACTCGTTAAAATTCAATGACATCGGATTCCGTCAAAATGATGCCTCTCAAGCATATGCTATCCCCGTCAAGCTTGCCATCCAAAAATAACCGAGGTACTCGCCAGAAATGGTGGGGGAATAAAGGAATCATAATCATCGTCATCGGTAGTATGTCGCTCTTGAACATGGCACTTTCTACATTTGTGTCTGGGTGGGGACATCTCATCTCGCTTCACATTTGCCTCCAGGGGTTTGGGTTATCCTATTTGACCATTCATCTGCTCATCGTTTGTCATCATGACCCCTGATCATTTGACCTCAAATACTGCCAAATCCATTGTGGTGCTGCCAATATGTTCAAGAGAAGTTGACCTCTGCAAGAATACTCAACCTCCCTCCGATATCTCACACAAAACATATTGTCTCTCTCTGTCTCGTGTCGATGATGTGGGAAACATTATGGCCCGCCTTTGATCAAGATCACTTCCTGTCGACTTCATCTCATTATCCAGGAAGGTGACCTAGAGACTCCCTTCAGGTACCTTGGAGCCTGCATGCCTCAATGGCAGGTTCTTCATGTTCGACGAGAGGTTTTCGTCATTGGCCTCCGATCGGATGATTCTACGGGTGTTCGACACCGGCTCATTGATTCACACGGCGTGGATTGTACCTATAGTACCTTGAGGACCATCGTCATTATTGGTGGCACCTCTCGCATCTGTTAACAGTTTTCATCATTGACTGGTAATCAGACGATGTTCATGCATGTTCGACTTCGACTCCTATATTCACATGCTTGAACTTGTACTGTGTTCGGGTCGAGTTGGAGCGCAAGACCCCGGATTATGCATGTTAGAATCTGGGTTTCGTTTTGTGGATTATTATAATCATTACATGACTCATTTATTGGATGGTTGCGACCATACCTGAGTCCATTCATAGATCCTCATCGGATGGCTGCGTCCATACCTGGGATCCAGTTGTAGATACTCTGTTACGGATGGATGCGCCCATACCACATCTATCATGTACTTGAGATATCAGTTGTATTTCTTTTCGCAGGTTCTCCGGCGGCAGTGTTTTCAGTCACGCATGTTCTTCTAAAGCACTTCACCCCTCTCTCTCTCGGGCCTCATGCTTTAGGGAGCATCTATTACACAATAATTTTTCACCGTTTGTCACCATCCCTGTTACCCCTCTCCTGCATCTTGGAGGACTCATTCCGGGACTTGTGAGAAGTGGCAAGACTTGTAACCACTTGCATCATTCACCTCTGAACATGAGCTTCATATGCCCTAAAGACATCTCCTACAGCTTGCCCTTAAAAATGACCCTTTCTACATTAGCGCTGGCCCACTGTGTTCTGCCCGCGCCAATGGGGAAAATCCTATAAAATGGGCGCGCTATTAGCGCTCTATCCCAGAGTCGCAATCGCGCCAACCTTTTTGGGCAAAGTTTTTAACCAATCAACCTCCAAAAGTTCTATCCAACTCATTCACCAACTGAATCCAACTTAAGTGAGGATGGTTTGGCTTCGAATCTCGTTGAATGGGAAGTAGTTTGCCACCATTCCATAGAAGTTTCCAAGTGATGAAGCCAAATCCATTATTGTTGTGATTGATCTTATCCCTTCCTTTTCACCTATAAAAGCTTGTCTCCATGCCTTGAGCAAGCTAGTTCTAGTTCTAGTTCTAGTTTTGTAAATACTTGTGCTGAAAAGGAAGATATCAGAGTAATTGGAGTTGCAAGAGCCTTCTTTGTGTCCATAAGGCTTTACCTAAGTAAGCGAGACCTTGTGTCACTAAGAGAGAGAGGCTCTGTCCCTCGTCCCTTCAAGCGTTTGCAAGCTTGTGTAGCTTGAGCGACCCAGCCAAAGGAGGACTTGACGTCAGGACGTTGGTTGTATTCTCCTTTGTTGATTATTAATAAATAGTATGACTATCATTTATGGTTCCATTCTCGTTGTACTTGTCATTGGTGATGTTTGAATTACTATCTTCCTGACTGATGTATAATGCATATATTATTATTTCACGCTTGTGTTTTGGTGTTGCTTGTTCTCTTGTGTGCAGGGTGTCCATTCACGGATATCGTGACTGAGGACTGCTGACCGGCCAAAGCAAAGGAGCGTGGCGACGTCTCTTCCACGAACAAAAGCGTTGGAACTCATAGTAGGTATTCATCACCCCCTACCTTTTATCTTTGCAATAGGACTTGCGTGATAGCATTGTTTGATTGTTGCTAGACCCGTTCTGGGCTAGTATGGATCGCCTCTATCCGTAGAGGGGATTTACCTCTCCAACAATTTGGCGACTCCGCTGGGGAGTTTAGCTTGTTGTTTAATTTGTAAACTTAGACGGAGTCTGAAGCACGACCAAATAGCCTTCGAAACACTATTGCTTTGCAGTAGTGAAGTAGATCAAAGCTGCTTCAGTCGATCTCCGGTTTGGTTTACGAACTGAACAATTTGGAGTTTGTCTTGCCTCTTTGGTTTTCTCTTGTTTACTTGCTTGGATAAGCTTTTGGAATTGAATTTCTTGTTGCCCCTTGCTTCCTGGCTTGCCTAGAGATTGTGACCGAAGCCCTGGACTGTGTATTTTTCTTTTGAAATTGGCAAACTTTGTTAGCACGGCTTTTCCCTTCACAGTCGCGCTAGTGGCCCTTGTTGCTAACTGACAACCCGTGCCAATCCCTATTTAGTGCGAGTTGCAGCCTGACAGTCGCGCCAGGCCTCTTAGCTTTTTAATCCACTTGTTTGCCTGCTTTCTGAGCTTGGATTTGCATTTTTCCATGTCTTTTTCGACTATTGGAGTGTGTTTGATCCCTGTTTGACTGGTTCTCAACCTTTGTCCTTCGGGTGTTTGCCTCTTTCCATCGATTTCACACCTCAACCCTAGGGCATCTAGTGGCCGTGTGTGTCGGGCCTTCCGTGGGAGTTTTGGGTTCTTTGATTGTCCAGTTAACTTTCTGATCACTTTTCGCACTTGTTCAGTGATTGTTGGAGTGTTTTTTGATTGATTTCCGAGTGACTTGCTCTTGCTTGCTTGGATTTCATTCTAGCCTTGTTTGAGCTTAGATCACATAGCTCGTACAAAGCCTTTGTTTTCCTTTCGATTTGGAGAATTGTTTTAGTGTCTTGGGATTTAACTGTGTCTTCATTGAGTGAATTTGCCTCTTTGCTCACTGTTATTATCTTTCAAAATTCATTCTAGTGCATTGTGCCTTTGAAAAAAAATCAAATAATCTCTTTTGCGTTCAATAGTTAATGGAATATAAAGTTTCGTTATTTGTATTATCGAAAAGAAAAAGTTTTATTTATTTGCCATTAGCTGCATTAGGGTGTTTGATTGATTGTGCTCATTTTGTTTGGTTGAATACTCTTAACCTTGTCATAGTTAGTATTCATCGAACGAAATGGTATTCTTTGGCATATAGCTTGCATCTAGGCAATTGTGAAAGATTACATACGGTAGGACCTGAAATCGAAACTTAACTAAAGATCAACCGTAAAATAAACCGAATCAACTTAAAAATGCATTGGAACATAACGCAAATATTCTAGGGGTCGAGGCTAGAGACGTGCTCCGGCGTCGTTAAACCTAGTCACTTTTGTTCTCGCATTAAGGTTGGGTGATTCCTCCTCGTGTGGTTCGATTGTGGTCTAGTACGGACTTGGGCTCCCATGTACCGTCGAGTATATATGGGGAGACTCCTCTAGGTTTGCATCCTTGATCCATAGGAAGCCGTGTCTACCGCCTTACAAGCCGTAATGCACCAAACACAGCATTCGGGAAGATTGATTGCAGTACGGAAAGTCCTTGGTTTTCATATGATTGCCAAGGTGTATAAGCAGTTTACGGATTGTCTGGTAAACCCTTTGCCTAGTTTCTCCAGAGTAGTCACTTTTGATCCTTTTCGGACTCCTTAAAAGAAAGGCTCACTTGAGCAGTTTGTCACTTTGGGCTCACAAAAAATTCGAAGGCGACTAGAGTCACCTTTTGTCCTTTCCCTCGACTCTTAAACATGAAAAGTCAAGTTCAGTTCCTTTGGTTTTAAAATTATTCGGCCGCGTTCACCATTTACCCGGTTCGGTCTTGTTCGGTTAGCTTGAGTAGGTTTCTTTTTCGTTCTTGATGGCAACTTTCTCGGGGTTCACCAACCCAAGTTTCCCCTGACGGGAATCCTGGTCATTTCCCTCCTCTCGGGAATGTTGGTGCTCCTTACATGGCAACGTTGTCCCTCCCAGGGTTAACTGTTGGGTTGCTTGTTTGGTTGTTCTCAACCTCTCTGGTCCCTGCCATCTCACCTACTAATCAATCAGTCCCTCCACCTGAACAACCTCATGTTGATTCTAAGGTGGATCTCTCCCCTTTTACGCCCACTTCTACGTCCTCATCTTCTGCTTCGCCTGGTGAAAGTCTCGATTCGAGTAACCAGGTGGCTAAGAAGAAGAAGAAGAAGACGAAGAAGAAGACGGCTCTCAAGGGAGAGGCTAAAAGCACAGCTACCCCCTTGAGTACACCTGAAGTCGGGCCACCTTTTGCTCCTCCGCGGAAGGTCAAGTTTCCTTGTAGATTGTGCAAGGATGACCACCTTCTTCACGATTGTCCTTGCATTCCCAAGGTCTTAGAAGTATGGTCCCGCGATCTAGCCCGCCCCTCATCGCCCTCTGAATCTTACAGCGATGCTACCCTATCAGTTGGGAATAGTAAAGGAAAAGGGAAGATTCGAATCCCTTTCAGACTTTGTGAAGGCAATCATCCCCTTCACCTTTGTCCGCTCATGGATAAAGCCTCCGACGTCTTGGAAAGTCTCGCGGCTCCTTCACCCCAACTCCCCGTTGGATATCAATGTCTTTCTGTAGCTGTAGATCATCCCCCTGCTGACAACGAGACTGGTTCAATTTCCTCTCTTGTCGAGCCTCCTCTTCCTGAACCTGGATCTTCCTAGCCTGTTCCAGACCAACTATTGGTCGGAAAGAGTGTCTACTCGAGTTCACCACCCAATCACTCTGTTTTGGAAGGGCGTAATTCCCATGTTCTTCTCGTCTCCTCAGAATCCCCTGAGTCCGGAAATGACTCTCCTATCCCAGCTGCTCCCGAAAGTCCCTCTTCAGTTCCTATGGAGCATGGGGGCGATCATACGATTCCCCCACCAAGTAGTTTGGCCATCTCCTTTGGTTGGAGTCACCTGACCGCTTTCCGCCTTCCATCCCATGTGCCTTTCTAGATTACGGTACTTGCCTGTGATAAGGCAATACCTGGCACTGTTCTGGATGAAGGTGCGTCGGTTAGTCTTATGCCGTACACTACTTGGCAAGCTTTAGGTTCCCCGCAGCTCGGGCCGGTCACGCAGAATCTGTTGGCTTTCGACCGAGGATCCTGTCCATCTCTAGGAGTCCTCCCAAAGTTCCCTATTACTTTGGGAGGTAAAACCGTCTATATCAATGTGTTGGTTACCCAAGGTGTTTTAGATTTCAGTCTTCTCCTTGGTCGCGACTATGTTTATTCTGTGGGGGGCCTTGTCTCTTCGCTTTTCCCTATGGTTTGCTTTCCACACGATGGAAGAATGGCGACTATCGATCAATTGTCATTTGTTAGTCCCCCGATGCCTCCTGCACAGTTGTCGTCCCCTCCTATTTTTTATCCACCATTTGTATCTGCCCCCCCGCAAATCAACTACGTGGCAACTTATCCCGTGCCTATATCCAGTGATGTTGCCGTCGTGCATAGTGTCCTGGGGGCATTGGGCCCTGACTTCCAAGATGTGGTCCTTCCACCGGGCATGACACTCTTGGAAGCAGCAACTTCCTGTTCATTATGTTGAAGTTCGGTCGGAGCATAGTTCACTTTCCTATGTCAAGCTCCTTAAAAAATGAAACTAGGTCTGGTTGGAGCATAGTTCCTTGTCTTGAGTCAAGCTCGTTAAAAAATGAATCACGGATTTTTGAGCATAATTCCTGATCTTGTGTCAAGCTCGTTAAAAAATGAAACAAGGGTTATGAGGATATTTCTTTTATTGTGTCAACCTCATTAAAAAATGAAACAACTCCCTTTCCAAATCGAGTCTTTTGCTTAAGATCTCGAAAAATACAAGTCGAGTCTTTCCAAAATCTCGAAAGTGAACCTTCATTCCATCCACTTTATTGAAGGCAATGAAGCTTGGGGGCCATGTACCTCGCTTTGTGTCATTATGTTGGGGGGCATGCGAACTTATAACAAGCATAGTTTTTCGTTTCAAGCTTGTGTAAACATGAAACTGAATCTAAGCAGAGTTCTCCATGGCTCAAGCTTGTGTAAAAATGAACCCATACCCGAGTCATCTTTAAGCTCTTTTCTCACTTGTAAAATATGAAAAGATTGTCGAGTATTTTTTCCTTTTTGACTCGTTAAAAAGAATAAAAATGGAGGTCTTCTTTCATCTCTTTTCTGACCGTTTAAAGGTGAAAAGATTGTCGAGTTATTCCTCTTGACTCGTTAAACGTAAATAAGAGGCGGTCATTTTTAAACTCTTTTTCCGACCGTATAAAGAATGAAAAGATCGTCGGGCCTTTGTCGTTTTAGGTTCATTAATGGGAACGAAACGATGTGATATCGGTCTCTTTTTTACTTTTTCAGGTCGATGTCACTACTTACGAAAAGTACTCCTCGGTCATAATGATCGGGTGGTTCTTTCGAGCATAGTTTTATACTTTTTCGGGCTCGAGAGACACAACTTTACGAAAAAGGACACCCCTGGAGTTTTCTTTTTGCTGTCTTTTCAAACTCTCTAAACATGAAGAGACGTCGAGTTCTTCCTTTGTCAAACTCGTTAAAATTCAATGACATCGGATTCCGTCAAAATGACGCCTCTCAAGCATATGCTATCCCCGTCAAGCTTGCCATCCAAAAATAACTGAGGTACTCACCAGAAATGGTGGGGGAATAAAGGAATCATAATCATCGTCATCGGCAGTATGTCGCTCTTGAACATGGCACTTTCTGCATTCGTGTCTGGGTGGGGACATCTCATCTCGCTTCACATTTGCCTCCAGGGGTTTGGGTTATCCTATTTGACCATTCATCTGCTCATCGTCTTGTCATCATGACCCCTGATCATTTGACCTCAAATACTGCCAAATCCGTTGTTGTGTTGCCAATATGTTCAAGAGAAGTTGACCTCTGCAAGAATACTCAACCTCCCTTCGATATCTCACACAAAACATATTGTCTCTCTCTGTCTCGTGTCGATGATATGGGAAACATTATGGCCCGCCTTCAATCAAGATCACTTCCTGTCGACTTCAGCTCATTATCCAGGAAGGTGACCTAGAGACTCCCTTCAGTTACCTTGGAGCCTGCATGCCTCAATGGCAGGTTCTTCATGTTCGACGAGAGGTTTTCGTCATTGGCCTCCGATCGGATGATTCTACGGGTGTTCGACACCGACTCATTGATTCACATGTCGTGGATTGTACCTATAGTACCTTGAGGAGCATCATCATTATTGGTGGCACCTCTTGCGTATGTTAACAGTTTTCATCATTGACTGGTAATCAGACGATGTTCATGCATGTTCGACTTCGACTCCTATATTCACATGCTTGAAATTGTACTGTGTTCGGGTCGAGTTGGAGTGCAAGACCCCGGATTATGCATGTTAGAATCCGGGTTGTGTTTTGTGGATTATTATAATCATTACATGACTCATTTATTGGATGGCTGCGACCATACCTGAGTCCATTTATAGATCCTCATCGGATGGCTGCGTCCATACCTGGGATCCAGTTGTATATACTCTGTTACGGATGGTTTCGCCCATACCACATCTATCATGTACTTGAGATATCAATTGTATTTCTTTTCGCAGCTTCTCCGGCGGCAGTGTTTTCAGTCACGCATGTTCTTGTAAAGCACTTCACCCCTCTCTCTCTCGGGCCTCATGCTTTAGGGGGCATCTGTTACACAGTAATTTGTCACCGTTTTTCACCGTCCCTATTACCCCTCTGCTGCATCTTGGAGGACTCATTCCGGGACTTGTGAGAAGTGACAAGACTTGAAACCACTTGCATCATTCACCTCTGAACATGAGCTTCATATGCCCTGAAGACATCTCCTGCAGCTTTCCCTTAAAAATGACCCTTTCTACATTAGCGCTGGCCCACTGTGTTCTGCCCGCGCCAATGGGGAAAATCCTATAAAAGGGGCACGCTATTAGCGCTCTGTCCCAAAGTCGCAATCGCGCCAACCTTTTTGGGCAAATTTTTTAACCAATCAACCTCCGAAAGTTCTATCCAACTCATTCACCAACTGAATCCAAGTTAAGTGAGGATGGTTGGCTTCGAATCTCCTTGAATGGGAAGTAGTTTGCCACCATTCCATAGAAGTTTCCAAGAGATGAAGCCAAATCCATTATTGTTGTGATTGATCTTATCCCTTCCTTTTCACCTATAAAAGCTTGTCTCCATGCCTTGAGCAAGCTAGTTCTAGTTCTAGTTCTAGTGGCAATACTTGTGCTGAAAGGAAGATATCAAAAGATTGGAGTTGCAAGAGCCTTCTTTGTGTCCATAAGGCTTTACCTAAGTAAGGAGACCTTGTCACTAAAGAGAGAGAGGCTTATCCCTCATCCCTTCAAGCTTTGCAAGACTTGTGTAGCTGAGCACCCAGACAAAGGAGGACTTGACGTCAGGACGTTGGTTGTATTCTCCTTTGTTGATTATTAATAATAGATGACTATCATTATGGTTCCATTCTCGTTTTACTTGTAATGGTTGATGTTGAATTATATCCTTCCTGACTGATGTATAATTGCATATATTAGATTTCACGCTTGTGTTTGTGTTGTTCTCTTTGTGTGCAGGTGTCCATTCATGGAGATCGTGGAGGGCTGTGACCGGCCAAATCAAAGGAGCATGGGCGACGTCTCTTCTACGAACAAAAGCATTGGAACTCAAGTAGGTCTTCATCACCTACCTTTTATTTGCAATTAGGAACTTGCGTGATAGCATTGTTTGATTGTTGCTAGACCCGTTCTGGGCTAGTAGGGATCACCTCTATCCGTAGAGGGGATTTACCTCTCCAACACCTACAAATGGAAGGATATTACAACCACAACTAACAGCTGAGCTTGTAGAAGAGCTCCTCCAAGTTGTTGACTTGTCTTTTCATTGTCACAATATGCACCTTCAATCAGCCTAAATGCATGAGATGATGTCCACTCACTACAACAACATAAGGGCATAATCACTCTCCAAAATTCCAGCCCCAACCACATAGAAGGTTGGGAATATATACAAAAGTATGGTAAGTTGGGAGTGCTTATCCAATCACCAATCTAGGGTAAGATATCCACCTCTAATGGACGTATAGGATGAAAGGATTAGTGGTGAAAAACCTAATGTAGGGAAGGATAGGTTCTGAATTTTTTATCCAAGGTAAGTAGTTGAAACATGTAGAAATTTTGAATAATATAACACTTATTCATAGAGATTATCCTAATTATACACTATTTGCAGAATGCATGCATAATACATAACCTCCTCTACCATTGATCATCAATTTGTGGAATTAAGAAACAATCGCATGCGCACATTGAAACATCAATCACACATATCAACACAGTATATCACGGGGAAAGCATATCGCTGAAAACCCCCAACTATCTGTATATTATATTGATTGAGAACATGTAACAATACATAGTACAATACTCCTCACAAGTACTAAGTACTATCTCCACCTGTTACACACAAACTAGCTCAGATCTAAACAAGTCACGGGCTCAAATCGCCTTCGCTGCTTGCCGACCTCTACTGCGCAATCCAACCTATGAGAATAGATCTGATACAAGTTCGAATTCCCTTGGCTTGTACTGCGCAATCCTCATTGGCAATCTCAATCAATGATTGTGCAAATCTCATGCACAACTATAGTCACAACTGACAGCTGTCTTGCCCTTTCACTCACCTCTAACACTTGTCTCCATTGAACTGTCCATGCACTGAGTTAACTGATGTATTCTTCAGTTGCTTTATGAGTTAATAATTAGTGAATTAATTAATAACTAATTCACACCACTCATCACTTAGTCTATTGATCAGTTAGACTAAATACAACTAGTTCAAGTAAGTCAAACTGAACACAACTCCATCAACTCCTCATTCAACTCCACAAAACTCAATAACTGAAGTTCTAACTGAAGTCCTTCATGCAATAGCTCAAGTAACCCATAAGAAAAGCATATTTCCTTCTGGCAGTTGCATGTGCCACATCTGTAGCTCGAACTGAAGTGCTCCAAGAGAATAAGATAATGTTTATAGTCTAAATATTATTAAGAGC